>SSNR01000059.1:2590759-2615640 GCA_006937965.1 Callopanchax toddi | reverse complement strand
GTTCTAACTGTAGAGGTTAACTAACAGGTAATATAGAGTTCTAACTGTAGAGGTTAACTAACAGGTAATATAGAGTTCTAACTGTCGAGGTTAACTAACATGTAATATAGTGTTCTAACTGTAGAGGTTAACTAACAGGTAATATAGAGTTCTAACTGTAGGGGTTAGCTAACAGGTAATATAGAGTTCTAACTGTAGAGGTTAACTAACAGGTAATATAGTGTTCTAACTGTAGAGGTTAACTAACAGCTAATATTGAGTTCTAACTGTAGGGGTTAGCTTACAGGTAATATAGAGTTCTAACTGTAGGGGTTAGCTTACAGGTAATGTAGAGTTCTAACTGTAGAGGTTAACTAACAGGTAATATAGAGTTCTAACTGTCGAGGTTAACTAACATGTAATATAGTATTCTAACTGTAGAGGTTAACTAACAGGTAATATAGTGTTCTAACTGTAGAGGTTAACTAACAGGTAATATAGAGTTCTAACTGTAGGGGTTAGCTAACAGGTAATATAGAGTTCTAACTGTAGAGGTTAACTAACAGGTAATATTGCTGATTTCTTTTATGGAGAAATATGAGATTTTTGATAAATGTCAGTCCGGTTTCAGAAAGCTCCACTCCACAGAAACTGCTCTACTAAATTTCTCTAGTAACATTTTGATGTCAGCTGACTCTGAAGAATACACTGTCATGGTTCTCCTGGATCTTTCCTCAGCATTTGACACCGTAGACCTCAGTGTTCTAATTAACAGGCTTCATGATACTGTTGGTGTATCTGGTGTAGCCCTAGAGTGGTTTAAGTACTACCTTTCAGATAGAACTTTTAGTGTCTTTGCGAACCAGAACATGTCTGACTCCCAGAACCTGACCTGTGGGGTACCACAGGGCTCAGTGCTGCGCCCTATCCTGTTCATTTTGTATATTTTCCCCCTAGGCCAAATGATCAGACAGTTTGCTGATGTGTCTTATCATTTTTATGCTGATGATATTCAGCTGTACTGCTCATTTAAACCTTCTGAATATTTTAAGTTGTCTTCACTGTTAAAATGTTTTAACGACGTCAAACAGTGGCTTAGTGACAACTATTTGCAGTTGAACTCTGATAAGACTCAATCACTAATTTTTGCTCCAGAGAACCAAATGAGTGACATTAAGCAGCACCTTGGTTTTCTGGCTGCTTCTGTCAAACCAAACGTCAGAAACCTTGGTATCATTCTAGATTCTGCCATGTCATTAGAGGAACATTCACGAACATTAATCCGTAATTGCTTTTTTCAATTGAGAAATATCTCTAAGATCAGAACGCTAGTGTCAAAAGCAGAACTAGAGATGATTATTCATGCTTTTATTTCATCTCGCCTTGATTATGGTAACAGCCTTTTTACATGTCTGAACAAGAAATGTCTGTCTTGCCTCCAGTCAGTTCAGAACGCTGCTGCAAGGCTTTTAACCAACACACGAAAGAGTCAGCACATTACTCCAGTTTTAAGATCCCTGCACTGGTTACCAGTGCATTTTAGAATTCATTTTAACTTTTAGTTTTTACTTTTAAAGCCCTGTGTGGTCAGGTCCCTGTTTATATTTCAGACCTTTTAAAACCCTACAGTCCTCCTCGTAGTTTGAGGTCTACTAGTCAGAGGCTGTTGGAGGTTCCTAGATCACATTATAAGTCCAGGGGAGATCAATCTTTTAAGGTAGTGGCTCCAAGATTATGGAACACGTTACCTCCTCCTCAGCGTAGCCTGGATTCTGTTGACTCTTTTAGGAAACAGTTGAAAACTCATTTATTCAGGCTGGCTTTTAACTGATTTTAGGTTGCATGATGTTTTTATTTTATCATGTTTTTATTTTGCATTTTATCATGTTCTTATCAAGTTTCTATTTTGTGTTTTATCATGTTCTTATCAAGTTTTTATTTTGTGTTTTATCATGTTCTTATGAAGTTTTTATTTTGTGTTTTATCATGTTCTTATCAAGTTTTTATTTTTGTGTTTTATTATGTTCTTATCAAGTTTTATCCTTTGTGTTTTTATAGTTGTTTTTATTGTAAAGCACTTTGTGGCCATTGGCCTGAGAAAGGTGCTATATAAATAAAGTTATTATTATAATTTAGTGTTCTAACTGTAGAGGATATATCATTTTCTAACTGTTTTTTCTTTAAGAGAGTAACTTAACATAGAGATATGAATAAACATATGCATGTGATGGACAGAGTCATAAAACCAACAGGAGTCACTGGAATGATTTAATTGGACCCTAAACATGAATCTTTAGATTAAAAGTGGTCAAATTAACACAAAACTGAACTTAACAGAATGAAGCATCCAAGTGTTTTGTTAACTCTACACTAAGGACAGCTTTGCATTATTTTTGAATAAAATTTTGAATACAAATGATTTTCTAATTACTGTATGTGACGCAAGACTTTGATTATTTTCATTTCATTTATTTATTTTTACTTTTTATTGTGACAATCAAATAGAACTTAGTCATTTCATAATAAATCATTCAAAAATAAATGTATGGACCTTTTTCATATATACGCCAATTAAAAAAGTAGTAATAATACAAAAATAAACATAAGAAATAAAATTATAATAATATATCATATAATACAGTTATGAGTTTTATTACATTGCAGCCATGTTTTTCTAAAAAAGAAAATATTTATCTAAATAACTTTTTCAGATTCAAGCCAATTAAACTAAGACAAACACAACAAATCCATCCATCCATCTTCTGTAGCCGCTTATTCCTCCACAGAGGGTCGCGGGGCAGCTGGTGCCTATCTCCAGCGGTCAAGGGGCGAGAGGCGGGGGACACCCTGGACGGGTCGCCAGTCCATCGCAGGGCCACACAGAGACGAACGAGACAAACAACCACACACCCACTCACACCTAAGGACAATTTACCAGCCCAATTAGCCTGACAGTCATGTTTTTGGTCTGTGGGAGGAAACCGGAGTACCCGGAGGAAACCCACGCACGCACGGGGAGAACATGCAAACTCCACGCAGAGAGGCTGCAGAGCCGGGACGCGAACCCACGACCTCCTTGCTGCGAGGCAACAGTGCTAACCAGCTGCGCCACCATGCAGCCCAACACAACAAATACATCAAACAAAACAAAAAATTAAAACTTGAAATGTTCTTAATTCCCCCAAAATTTAATTATTAAAAAATAATAAATGAAATCAATTTGCCATGATTCATACCCAATCTGTGTTGCTTTATTCTTACAGTATAAACTTTAGATCAGAGTTTTTTGTCATGTCCTGCAGATCAAACCTATTCTCCTGCTCACATATTAAGATCAAAGCCTTAAAGCTTTACCCAAACCTCTGTCTAACAGTGAAATAAACTCTGTTATGGATCAGAAGACCAATGAGGAGCTGTTCTACTGAGGGTCATCGTGCTGCTCACCGGTGAACCTGTCCTCTTGTTGCTGAGACCGAGTCTCTTCTCGAACGCCTCGGTGAGCTCAGGAATGGTGGCGATTCGGCTCTCTGGGACGGCTGTCTTGGAGCGGCTGTCCTCTGAGGACAGGCGATGGACTCTCTGATGAGGCCTGACCTCCCCCTTCTCCTCTCTGGGTTTGGGGGGCGGAACCATCGTCGCTGCTTGGATCCTGTTTAACTTCATAGCATTTAACTGTGTCTGTGAATGAATAGAAGATAAGACAAAAAATGCAAAGACTGCTTCAGATTAAACCAATGCATTAATTGTTTTTCTCACATTTAGCTGAAAACATTGAGAATGTTCAAAGGGAGGTTATTGTTTCTTCCTCCTCTTCTTCTGTGGAGGTAACTTGACCTTCAACATTGTACAAATTTACAAAAATACATCAACTCTCCCAGTAAGGACTGGTCTGGGTTTGATCTGCACTGAGGTCTGGGTCCTGGGTCCTGGGTCTTAGTGCTGACGAGCCTGTAAGGGAGATGTTGGCCCACAGCACCACGCTTCCTCCACCGTATGGCCGCCAGCAGCATTGCCTTCTCTTCACTTTAAACCTACAATCCAGCTGCTGCAGGCTGAATCTGGATTCATCACAGAACACAGCAGTCCTTCATTGGTTTCCAGAGTACAGTACATGTTGCCGTTACCAGCTGAGAGAACAGGGCTGCCATGGCAACCCCCCAGACACTGGCTGTGTGCAGTCTGTTCCAGATGTTCTGGGCAGAAAGCTGTCTGCCATATTGTCCCGCTCCCTTTGACTGCAGTAAACAGCTCACAGTCCCTAAGTCCTGACCAGAGGAAGAGATTGACTTTTTGGGGGCTTGTCTTCTGGTCGCCAACTAATCCAAGACCATCTCCTCCAATGGGTTCACTGGTTTCACCCTAGAAGGATTACACCAAACAAACCAACAAACCAAGGAGGAAAACAAGCTCCGATTAAACGGATGAAACACTGCAGGTGTGAAAACACACTAAAGGTGTTCCACAGGAACTCATCCTTGGTCCCATTCTTTTCTCCACTTTCTATAAAAATATAACAAGTACTGGTGAAAACAGACCAGAGTTCTGTTGTGCTCGGTATAATATCACAGCTGTCGTCCTCCTTCCTGTTCTCTTTCTACACATCCTGACTTCCAGCACAACTCAGAGACCTGTTTCTTCAGACATTTTCTGATGATTCAGCGATTATCAGATGTATTGAAGGAGGTTGTGAATCAGAGTCCAGGAGAACCATCAGGGACTTTGTTGACTGATGCAGCTACAACCACCTACATCTGAACCACCAAGACCAAGGAGGTGGCTGTGGACTTCAGAAGCAGGAGGTCTAAACCGGTCCCTGTAGCACAGAGATTGTCTCCAGCCACAGATACATGGGAGTCCAGCTGGACTGGACCGCTCACATGCGACACTGGACATGAAGAGACAAAGACGTCTACATTTCTAAAGACAGCTGAGATCCTTGAGCTGCAGGTCTCTATTGGCTTGAGGCTAACGTCTAGTAGGAGATTAAACACAGTTTATGAACATATCTTTTAAAAAACAGATAAATCTTTTAAGAAGCTGCTTTGTTTTCCTGTTTTATATAAACTGTCCATGAAGCAAAGCGTGTGTACGTATGAAATCCAGATGTTTTTACCGCTGTTGGGAGAGAAGCTCTTCTGTCGACATGTTGCCTGGACGGCCTTCTGAAGCTACGTTTTCTCTCTCTGGAATGCCCCCCGTCTGCTCCATGACCCCAGTAGCTGCTCATCCATTTGGTGAAGTTCCCGTCGTCGTCGTCATCATTGTCCATGGCGATAGCAGGCAGCAGTCTGAGGGACATGATGAAGGTCCCAGCTGATGATCCCAACTCACCGGAGCAGAAGGACAACACTCAGCTGACCCACTGAGGCTCCAAGCTGCTCTCTGGGGGGTTGAGTGGGGGGTGGGGGCTCAGAACCTCCTGAGATGCTGCTGCTGCTCTATTGGTCCTGGATCGTCTCAAAATAAACCCCGTAGCTTTTACTGATGTCCTGAACTGAGAGACTCGTCTGTCATCTTTTTACTGTGGCTGCAGACAGTAGAACCAGTGTGTGTGTGTGTGTGTGTGTGTGTGTGTGTGTGTGTGTGTGTGTGTGTGTGTGTGTGTGTGTGTGTGTGTGTGTGTGTGTGTTAATCTTTCCATTACAGTCACCAGCCTGAGGGTGAACAACTCCAATTTCCCCATACTTTCCACTCACAGACTGCATCAAACCTGTCAATAATTATGGAGCTCCTGCAGTTTGTTTACCACAGCGTTTGTGTGACCATGCAGGAGGACGTCAGTTCATCAAAAAACAACTTCCACTTTTGTGTTTTTACTTTAGATATCAAACGTATCACCTATTTCCTGAGTAAATATATCTCTAAAGGTTCTGCTGACATGAAATCCAACCCATCCTCCACAGAACTCAAACCATCCATGTCCTCATGACGTTCTGTGTAATAAACAGAACGACTCAGGGAAAATGGACTGAACACATGAAGAAAGGTTTGTGTTGAAAGCTTTGTAGACTTTGATCCTGTGCTAACAGGACAGACACTCTATGTCAAGCATCAGTTTAACCCTTTAAAACCTCAAATATGAAATAATAATGATAATAAAAAAATCTAGATTTCAGATTGAGCAATTGTTTGTTTTTAAAAACTAATCCTGATAGTGGTCTGTGACTCAGTGACGATGGTCCAGAGCAGGGGTACTCAATTACAAACCTAAAAGGGCCAGATGACTATCCATGGAGGAGTCCATGGGCCGGGCTGGAGGAGGGGGAGGGGGTGTGGGCTGCATGCGATGGGTCAGGAGGGGGAGGGGGCGCAGCTCCACTTCCTGGGGCGGCGATTCGCAGTGGATTTTATGATATATTCACAGCTTTGAAGACACAGTAATTGGCTCGAGAGCCAGAAGAGGCTCGCAGACCAAGTACGTTTGCTCTAGAGGACATTTTAATATCCATGGACCCAGCAGGTGCAGAACTAACTTTTTTGGAGTTTGTGGAGCTGGAGGAGAACCAACAGTTGCTGTTCTGGAGCACATCTGGCTGCCAAGCTGCTGTCCCACAGAGACGTGACTCTCTCCTGCCTCCTGGTTTTTCCACCTTGTTCCTGACCAGCGTCAGGTCACCCTCCGGCCTCCGCACAGCTGATGGTTAATGATGCCCTCTGCAACATCTTCACAGGACGGCGTGTTGCCATCTGAGGCTACAGGCAGCGGGGCTGCTCAACAGCCTTTTCTATGATGACCCGGGGTTGGCAGCAGCTCCGGCTTTGAAGCAGCGCTATGCATATATTCAGAGGGTGCACCTGTCTGCATTGGAGGACACTTTGATGGAGGGACTGACCTGTTGTGGGGGCCAGACACCATCAACCCCTGCAGTCTCCAAGTCCTCTGCAGTTCCAGAACCCTCAGACGCAGCTGCAGAACCAGAGTTCTCCAGTGCTTCAGCCAATCCTGAGTGCGCTGCTGCGGTAGTCCTGGAGTCCTCCTACGCAACTGCAGTTCCTGTTTTTGCCTCAGCGAGGGTTCTGAAGAACCCCTTGCCTACAGTTACCAACTTTATCTCAATGAGGGTCCAGGTGGACGCCTCGCCTCTCGTGTCTGTCTCAGCGAGGGTCCAGCAAGTTGCCAGCCAGTTACTGAGCCCATGTTTTTGAGGGTCCTGCCAGACGCCTTGCAGTCAGGTCCTGAGCTTTTAGTCTTGAGGGTCCTACCGGATGCCTCGCTGCCTGCTCCAGAGCCCATCCTCTTGAGGGTCCTACCGGATGCCTCACTGCCTGCTCCAGAGCTAGTGTTTCTGAGAGTTCCACAGGACCCCTCACAGTCAGGTTCTGAGACCATGTTCATGAGGGTCCTACCAGATGCCTCGAGGCCTGCTCCAGAGCCTGAGTCCCAGAGGGTCCACATCAGATGCCTCACAGACTGCTCCTGTACCTGTCTCCCTGGAGGTCCCATTTGAAGCTTAGCAAACTGCTTCAGCACCTGTCCTCCTGAGGGTCGAGTCAGATACATCACGGCTTCCTCCAATGTCTCATACTTTCAGGCAGTTCCACAGCTGCCCTCCTTTATTTTGCATCTTCAAGCAGTTCTTTCACCCTTGTCCACGGATCCTCACCTCATCAAGCAGTCTCGCTGCCTCCCTGAGGGTCTCATTGGACCGTCTCATTGGACTGTCTCATTGCCACGTTCCAAAGGTGTCTTGCCTTGTCAGGCCACCTCATTGCCACCTTTCAGAGGGGACTTGCCTTGTCGGACAAAGTCCTCACCATTCCTCGTGGTCCTGAATCTCTGCCCGGGTTCGCCACCTGCCTTCAGGGTCTCATATGGTTGGGTGGTCTCGTCGCCAACCTCCAGAGTCTCGCCTCTTCAGGTGGCTCCATGGCTGCCCTCTGGAACCTTGACACCTGCCTTTTGTGTCTCGCCTTGTCAGGTGGCCTTGCTGATGACCTCCAGGGTCTTGTCTTGTCATCCTGAGTACTCTGCTGCTGACCTGGAGTCATCGAGAATTAACTGCAGTTCCTGCTGGCCACCCTCCTGATCTTCACCCGGTCCAGGCTGTCTTGAGGCCCCCTCCCTGAATTTTGCCTTGCCAGGCTGCCCCCTGAACTCTGCCTTGTCGAGCTGCCCCTGAGTCGCTCCCTCTGTACTCCGCCTGTTCAGACTGCCTGACCACCCTCCTGAACTCTGCCTCTTCTGGCACCCTTGCTCCTGCTCCTGGTGCCCACCCTTCTGTTTTGTGGACTTGTTTGGTTTTTTGTTTGGGTATTTTGGCCCTCCGTCCTGGCCCCTCCTCCTGCCCTTCATTTGTTTTGTGGGTGTCTAGTGGCCACCCTTGGGGGGTCTGTTATGTTTTGGCCCAGTATATTTATTTTGTCCCCTGTGTTTTAATCCTCATCCAATCATTATGCCATTGTTCCACCTCGTCCTATTAAAAACTGCCTTTCCTTCACCCTTTCCAAGTGGAATAGATGTTATTTATATGATCAAAGCAGCTTTTGATAAATCATTAATTTCCTTTTATTCCTTACTGTGCAGACACCAAGAGGAACTGTGCATCCATATTCCCTCATGGCATCTGCCTTTGGGATCCAGCTGCCTTTAAACTCCTCCTGATGAGTCTCAATTTGCTCCTGATGATCTGAAGCTGGGGAGGTAAGGAGGTAAGGAGGTAAGGAGGGATGGAGGGAGGGAGGTCCTTTCAACACAAAGATTCCTAAATATCACACAGGACAAATTAAAGCAACACTGCGTAACTTTTTACACTTTAGCATTAACATTGATCTCATTGATTGTTGAGTTAGAAACTTGATCAGTTAAATATTTGACACCACTCTGCTGCCCTCTACTGTCCAGACACCACACTGAACAGTTTTGTGGACCAGGTAGGTTCTAGTGCAGGGGTAGGGAACCCTGGTCCTGGAGAGCTGCAGTTCTGCTTGTTTTAAAACTATCTTTGTTGTTCCTGCTGTTGATTACCTGGATCAGGTGTGTTCAGCCAATCAGAAGCTGATTCAGTTTGACTCATCCACAGCTGTAGTGTTTGATTAATTTCATATTTAAATCCTTTTGTTTAATTTAGCTGCTGGGTTTTCTTCATAACTTCACTCCAGGTTACCTCAGGTTCCTCCTTAGCCAGAAGCGCCCTCTGGTGGGTCACGTAAGTATTACAACCATGTAACTGAACATTGAAATTAATGCAGTTTGAGGCAGATTGAAAAGTTACAACAGCTCTACAAAATGCATGTTAATGATGAGTACTATGTGTTAAAAGTACAACTGCACCCGTGGTAATATAATATAATATAATATAATATAATATAATATAATATAATATAATATAATATAATATAATATAATATAATATATTTGTGGATTAAAGCAGCTTCCGGGTTCAGGGGGAGGAGTCTGACTGGATGAGATCAAATTATTGTGTTAAAGTATTTGTATGAGTGTTTGTATGAATATGTGTATAAACACATACATGCACACGTGTGTTTATTTTCATGTTCATTTATTTCTGTGTGTGTGTTTGTAGGTGTGTAAACAGGAAGAGGACTCTCAGATGGTAAAATATTGACTTTACCTGCTCAAAGGATTTCAGCAAAACCTTCTGGTGAAGGAGACTAAAAACAGCTGAGATTACAACACACACACACACACACACACACACACACACACACACACACACACACACACACGCAGCAGCAGCAGCGAGTTCAGCAGCTAAAGGATGGAGGCTTCAGGTCACCACAAACCCAGCAGAGTGACACCTCCTGGCTCAGGTGTGACAGGTGAATCATCACACCTGCTCCTCCAGGTAACTCAGCAGCCATGTGACCTTCCTCCAATCTGACTTCAGGAAACTCAACGAAATCTCTTCAGTCCAGGAAACCAGCTGTTCTTCAGGACCTGTCTGCTGAGGATCTTCAGTTATGGATAAATTAAAATCCGTTTTAAGTGGAGAAGAGGCGCGGAGAGAAGACAGGAACGTTTTACAGGTTAAAACCTTTTTGTTTTCTACTCAGCAGCAGCAGCAGCAGCAGCAGCTCCTGAGGGTTTACTGATGGTGTCTCTGTCTCGCTGCAGACTGTGAACAAAGCCTCGTCTTTAAGCTGGAGCACAAGAATTAAAGGATTCGTGGCCTGTTTCGTGGTGGGAGCTGCGTGCACTGTGCTGGTAATGAAATGGTGAATTATGATGTCTTAAAGTGACAGATTGTTTCTGTGTGCTTGGAGGAATAGCTGATGTGGTCTGACTGGTTGTTCTGGGGCAGAGGAATGTGGTTCATGAGATCTACAGCTCCACCTTAACCTGAGATCCACCTGACTTACCTGTCCTGCGTGTCCCACAGGGTGTGTGTGTCCTCTTCCTGCCCAGGATCGGTCTCACGCTCTTCATCGTCTTCTACACCTTTGGGAACATATGTGCTCTGGGCAGGTAAAGGTCCCAGTGCCAGAGAGGCCAGCAGCTGAGTACTAAACCCAGTCCAGTCCCCACTGGACTCCCTCAGGTCCAAATGGACCGCTCTGAACTTAGATCAGTTCAAGCTCCAGTCCTGATCTGAACCACCAACCTTCATCCTCTGGAGGATTTCAGCCCTTTAAATACCAGTTTGTCCTCTTTGATCTGTTCATTTTTAGTGTTGTTCAAACTCATTTTAGGAGTCTGGGGTATTTTTCACTAATGAGTTCTAAACAATGTAAAGAAAACAAAACAAAATATGAACTTTGATCCAATCAGTTTAATCAAATCCTGACATAAATGATCCTCATTCTCCTCCAAATCAATGAGTCCGATAAAACAACAGGTCCTTTAGATTAACACACCAAATGAACAGCACCAGACAGCTGGACTCCCTCACTATAAAAGGTGTTTTCATAATCATTTAAAGGTTCCATATTCTGCAAACTTCACTTTCTAAAGATCTTCTAACAGTCATGTCAGTCCCAAAGACTGTGTCTGAGACCCAAAAGTGTTTTCACTTCCTGATTCTCATTTTAGGGAAATGTGTTTAGAGCTAATGCTAAAACGGGTGGTTTCTAAATCTTTCCCCTGCTGACGTCAAGAAGGGAAAAGACCACTCCTCTCTAGAGGACAGAGCCAATCAGAGCACCTTTGGCTACCTGAGCCCGCCCCCACCTTTTAAAAACCACGGGAGCACAAATCCTTGCAAACATTAGCAAACAGTCATGGTGACGCTACGAGCAAAGCACAGCAGTTGATTCATAGATGGTTGATCAACGAGCACAAAAGTCTTTTTTACTCCCTTTATCTGAGACCCTGAAGACCCACTGACGTCTCATGAACGCATGGAGGAGAGAGATGGGCGGGGCTTAGAGATGCTCTGCTCCCCAACAGCCCCGCCCATTAGAAAGTAAAGTTTAGCTTCAGGAGGTCGGATGAGGGGTGGAAGAACAACAGCTGACCTTAAGGTCAGGGTCAGTTTGACCAACGCAGAGCTTTGACCTGTTACTGAGATGTAAAAGAAATGATTCAGAGTTCAGAAAGGGCAGAATGTGAGACCTTTAAATCCTCCTGCTGATCCTGGATCAGCTGTAGGAGACTGGTGGAGGTCTGACTGGTCCCAGCAGAAGGGAATAACAACAACCTACCTCTCCACACTAGATCTGACCAGAACCTTGGTCATTTCAGAAAACTTTAAAGACTTGGTTCTCTAGACTGTGATGACCTGATCCTCCTGTTTCTCTGACGCTCTTGTGTCATTTATATTATGAACTGCAGCCCTGACTGATGATAACTGCCCTATAAATAAAACAGACCTTTACCACATCAGGATCTATTTTACACCTAAATCGGGGACAGCAGGTTTAATATGGAGGAAAATAACTCGGTGTTTGTGTTTTTTCATAATAAATATTAGCATCATTTAGTCAAACTGGTTTACTGGTATTTAAAGAGTTAAAATGTTGCTATTTATTTTGTCAGACCTGAAGTTGAAAGATTTCCGTGTGTGTGTGTGTGTGTGTGTGTGTGTGTGTGTGTGTGTGTGTGTGTGTGTGTGTGTGTGTGTGTGTGTGTGTGTGTGTGTGTGTGTTAAAGTGAGTTTGTATGTTGATACTAGTGCATGAGTCTGCTTGTTTTTTTTGACATACTGGAAATAAAAAATCCAAGCCACTTCAGAATGACCCAAACACCCGTTAAGGTTTTACCTGAGCGGATAATGATTACCTTCCAATTTGTTCAACAGTACCATGTTTCTGATGGGCCCAGTGAAGCAGCTGAAGAGGATGTGTGACAAAACAAGAGCGCTGGCCACCACTATTATGCTCGTAAGACCACAATCACTTCATGCCAAAAGTATTGGGATAGCCCAACATATCAATTTATTCTGAAATGTCCATAAACATGTGGCTGCTTGTTGTGGAAAACATTTATTTCAACCTTTATATTGTATCAATATCTATCTATATATCTATGTGTCTGTCTGTCCGTATATATTGTAGAGGTTAACTAAAAGGTAATATGCTCTCTTGTACTAAACTGAAGCATAACAACAACCTGTTTCATCCTCATTTCTGTCAGAATCAGATTTATTCACAAGTGTTGCGTCTGTTGGTAGCTCTCATGAACAATCATTTACAGACATTATAAACAGACAAACTAACATGGCAGTCATCTGAAACGATGCAAGCAAACAAAACAAACATGGCAGACAAATACACTCAGGAATTTTGTTAACACACACACACACACACACACACACACACACACACACACACACAGTAAACACCTTTACACTAGTAATGTGCACATCCCTACTGTACACAGTCATTTCCATGGTAACAATGGTGACAGCTTGTCACTGTCACTAAGACGTTGTTGCTGCAGAACCAACCATGCTTTTCTTCCACTTTCAGATTGATTTGCTGCTTTGGCAGTTAAGAGTTTAGAAAAGAGAAGAAGTTTTTCATGCGCACTGGATACAAATGTCATGTGTTAATTGTGCATTTTTTAAAAAGTTAAAGGATCTTGCTTTAACATTGACAGCTCTAATATATAAATGTTTAAAACCATGTTGTCTAATAAACAGTAATCTGTTTTTAAATACCATCTTTATCTTGTTTTTACCATCAGACCTGCCTTGTGTTGACTCTCTGTGCAGCATTCTGGGTGAGTACAACTCCAGCACAGCTCTCATCATGCTAAGTAATGGCCCTTGGGATGTGCATTGCTCCCGCTACTTTTCTGCGACTTTAGATGTTGCACAATTGTTGCATTCCCCATTGCAATTTACTACAGCAAGTAACAATGACCTGATCAGCCACATAGGCGAGAGGTGGGGGACGCCCTGGACAGGCTGCCAGTCCATCACAGGGACACTTAGAGACAAACAACCAGTCACACACCCACTCACAATTTAGAGACACCAATAGACCTGACATGCTCGTTTTGGGTCTGTGGGAGGACGTCTGAGAACCCAGAGAAAACCCACACATGCATGGAGAGAACATGGGAACTCCACCCAGAGAGGCAGCAGAGCCGGGATGTGAACCCACGACCTCCAGGCTGCCAGGCAACAGTGCTACCCACTGTGCCCCCAAGCAGCCCTAATATTAGTATTTATTATTTTATATTATAGCTGTTATTGCCACAAATTAAAGCGGCACTCCGGAGGATTTCATCAGGAGAGCAGTTTTTGAATCTAACGTCCAAAGGCTCCTCCTCAAAACATCTCGACACGCGCGTCCGGTCGCGTGTGCGCGCGTGCACACGGCGCATATACTTCGGACATGAACTGTACAGCTCAATGTGTAGGGTTTAATCACTCACAGTTCACAATCTTATTCCAACAATACTACGAGGGTCTGATGAGCCCTCTCTGTCCCTGCTGCTTCTGATATTAGCTCTGTTAGCAGAGAGCTGCTGCTGGACTCTGAAGCTGAACTTGACTCGGCCCTGGATGAACTTTCTGACCAAAATAAACGCGTAACCCTGTCAAGCCTTGCCATTCTGTGAGGTGAAAGGTTTAAAAATAAAAATAAACCCATCTTTAGCTGGGGAATGGGTAGGTTTTTAGTAGAAATGAGCCGTGAGTCCTCAGTGAACGGCTGAGACGGCAGAGAAACACACGGAGCGTCCTGTACGACAGCGCCCCCTACTGGTACAGGTTTGGTCGATGCGCGTGCATGTTCAGACAATGCAGAAATTTGAATTTCATTGGCTGAACAATGTCGGCAGCAAGAAATAATGGAAAGGGGTCTCTAGGAGGAAGGAGGGTCTTCATCAGAATGACAGATGTTGTGGAACTCAACCCATAGATCATAGTTTAGACCTGAAATATCATTTAAAACGTTTAGAAAACTTTGATATAGAGAAAAATGCTCCAGAGAGCCGCTTTAATAAATATTTTAAAATTACGTTATTATTATTATAGATTATGACATTCTGTAAAGTTGACATTATTTAGATTTGACCAACAAACTGTTTGAGTTGAAACCTTTGAGGCTAACTGTGCTGACCTCCTGCTGGAGAGTCTCTTTGTTTTCTCTGCGTTTCTACCTGCTGTAGCTGTGATGCATGTGTGTTTTTCTTTCAGTGGAAGAACTTTGGACTTGCTTTACTGTTTTGCATTTTGCAGATCTTGTCGTTTATCTGGTGAGCTCCTGTTCTGCCTCCTTTGCAGCTGATTACTTTCAGTCGGATCATTTAGACTCTAACATGAAACATGTTGTGCTTACAGGTACAGCCTGTCATACATCCCGTGTGTGAGGTGGGTTATTGTAGCACCATTTATTCAATTATCTGTATAAATGTTCTTTATGCTTCTTTGTGGCTGATGTTTCCAGGGAGGCGATCATGAAGCTAATAGCTCTCTGCATAAAGTGACCTCTGGGCTGAAGGACCAACATGGATGAAGTATTTAATTGGAGCTGCTGATTGGCCTACTACTAACTCTACTTTAGAGTCCTTAACACTTGTCCTACTCTAAAAGTCACAAAGACCATTTTTACCTCAAAGATTTTAACTTGTTGCTTGATTAATTGAGCTGATTGAATCTTGGCATCATATCTATTGATTCATTTGAAGCAAATCCCAATAACTGAAGTCTTTAAATGTAAATATGTGAAATAATAAAGTTTTAGATACTTGGCCGTGTTGTTTCTGTTAGTGAGAGGACGTCTTACAGCAGTCTTTCCTCTGCTGATCTTACAGGGACAGGTCAGGGTTTGTGGACAGGTCATGACCTTTGAATGACCTCTGTTTAGAGAACTGGAGATGATCTCTGAGCAGACAGGTGAGCTAACTGTTGATCTCTATGGAACCAGTAGTAACAGGTTTCTGTAACCTGAGAACAGATGTGACCTAAACCTGACACCACTAAAGGAATCCTGGTAAATATCAAAGCATGTTACTGAAAGTCCACTGATTTCTAGAGTCAGTAATTTATAATATGTAAATCAAAGCTATGATATGAAATGATATGGAGGTTTGTGGAAACCAGTTGACAGACTAACCCTGTAGACTCTTTGTAGGTCAGTCAAATTGTTGTTGGCACTACCACTTTAAATAATGACCTGTATAGATCTTTCTAGAGTTTTACACTCCCCAAAGCTCTGTACAACACATCAGTCATTCACTAAACATTCACACACTGGTGGTGATCAGCTACATTGTAGCCTCAGCTGTCCTGGGGCGCACTGACAGAGGTGGAGATGGCATGAACTGAAACCACCAGGTCCCTCTGACCACCACCAGGTCCCTCTGACCACCACCAGGTCCCTCTGATCACCATCAGGTCCCTCTGATCACCACCAGGTCCCTCTGACCACCACCAGGTCCCTCTGACCACCACCAGGTCCCTCTGACCACCACCAGGTCCCTCTGATCACCACCAGGTCCCTCTGACCACCACCAGGTCCCTCTGATCACCACCAGGTCCCTCTGATCACCACCAGGTCCCTCTGACCACCACCAGTAGACAAGGTGGGTGAAGTGTCTCCAAGGACACAATGACAAAGTAACGCCCCCCCCCCCCCCCCCCCCCCCTTCCTACTGAGATACACATCACCCCTTTGGTAGTAGGTTTTGTTTTGATTTTGGACAAAAGCAAGCCAATACAGTATTTGAGTTATGTTTTATATATTTCGTGCTTGCTACTTGCTTTGGGTGATGGGAGAAGATATTTCAGTATGTTAAATTGTAAGAAACACCTTATTTACAGGCAAGAAGTGAGATTTGGATGACGACCTGATCATAACTGGTTATTGTAGCATACAGGATACATCACTTAGTTTTACAAATGTGTCTTTTGTTCTGTTTACATTGATTTATATGGGTAGGTTAGGCCTCATAGCGACAGTCAGTTTCAGTTTGTCGTTTTGGACGTTACTCGGCAGGTTGGTGAGGGGCCGTTATGGCTGGAGCATGCACCTGGTTTATCAACCGTTAATAAAGCTGAGTTCTAAAAGGCAACACCATGTTTGATCATTTTACAAGGAGGAAATGAAGCAATGTATGATAAAAAATGAAGTGAGGGTAAATTAAAAAATAAATACAGAATAGTTACAAAAATGAAATAAAATGTGAGTAAATGATTAAAACATATTGTACTGAATAAATACAGAATATGAAAAAATATATATAACGAAAACTACATGAAATAAAATGTAAAATTATAATAATGATAAAGTTATTACTGTGGAAAATCACTAAAATATTAATATATGTCACACATTTAATCACATAATTTTGGAAAAGACATATTTTTATATTTTGCACACAATATCTGACAGATTAATTACTTTATCAAGCCATTTATTTCCATGTGTCATTCATTCATTCATATGTGTATTCTGAAATATGTCAGGATCCGTCCTCCATACACATGGTGACATTGCACTACATTTGGCTCAGATTTTGACAATATTCATTCAGAAAATCAACACTTACCAAACAAAGTAGTGGCCATCTGAACACACAGCTGACTCACTTCATAGAAAAGGTAAACATCAAACAGGACTGTGTCCCTGTTGTCGACATCCAGAAATAAACATGTAGATATTGCTGATCTGCAGCAAATTAGAAAGAACTGAACTTCTGAAACAGATGTAGAGAGAGGAACTTGCCCTGACTCTAGGTAGATGTCTCCTGCTCTGTGTGGTTTATTGTTTAAATACTTGATTGTCAGGACTCTTGAATAGATCTCGGGTTTGTTTTTATTTCTTCTCATTTACTGTCCCACACTCCAGTCCAGTAGGTGGCAGTAATACTCATTTACGCTGATTGTCGAGCGCCATACAAAGACACAAGAAGAAGAAGAAGAAAAAGGCGGGCATTTCCAACGCGTCACGTGACATAACCAGGAAGCGTTGTGTCTCAACAATAATAACAACAACGGCAGCAGCCTCTTTGCTGTAAACATCGCGCCCTAGTTCGCTCGGTTTGGGTCGATAATGGCCAACATTTTGATAAAAGTAAAGAACCTGGTAGCCAAGCAGAAGGAGAAGAGTTGTTTTCATCAGAGCGACCTACAGAAGTTTGGTTTAAGAGGTATGAAAGGTCTCCAGAGACGGAGGAAGAGTAGCTTACAGTCATTTTTATCTATTTTAAAATGTACTACTCTTTTGAGTCATTATGGACAAAAAATGTCCACTTACTAAAAAACAGCTATGAACATAGTTCCGATTAATATTGTTGTTTTGGTTGAAATAGCCCAGAAGAGTGAAGGATGACTAGATAATGTTTTAGCATTTGGAAACAGTTGGTGCTTTTAAAAATGATACAGCATCTCTTTTCAAATTCTGAGCACCTTAAAGCATACACTGGATTACACTTATAAATTTATATGATTTAATGAAGCAAAATAACACCATGAGTCAACAATATTACTGACAGCTGAGCTGAGTCTCTCGAGGTTTGTCCGTCATTTTGACTGACAGGGTCAAAAAAACCCTAGTCATAGTCTACTTAGTAATTTTTACAATTATATTAATGACATTTTCAGCAGCAACATTTCATTCTTTTTTAATTATATTGTAAATTGTTCCTTGACCTTTTCATCCTCCACTGAAGGTCACGGTCCAGAGAACCAGAGAGTGTTTAGAAGCTGCAGAGGATCACGTGGTTCTGATGGTTCAATTTATCTAACACCAGACCCAGTTCAGCTCATAGATCCATAGGACTGATCTAGAGAATCTAAATCAGCCAGTCATCATCTTGAAATCTATAAGAGCTCTCCCCGTCCGGAGTCTGACATATACTGGCTGAGCTTCAAGGAACCCAGCATCCATTACACAGGAGTGTCACTGACTGCAGTATTCATCAGTCTCAGCTATCACAATAACTGATTCACACCTGACCACAATTAATGCACCAATAAGTGCAGCTATATACCAGTAATTTGAAGACATGAACATACTGTGATTTAACTACTAAATGCCACATATTTTTGTTCAAATTCTCATTTTTATTCTGTTCAGAGACACGGGTGGAGGGTGGCTGTTGATTTTGTGTGTGTGTGCTTTGTGAGTGTGTGTTTGAGGGTCTACAAGTCTGAAAATGTGTCTTAAATTCACCATGTTTTCATCTCACCGGCTGCATTGTCAGGTTTCCTGTCTCCAAAATGTGCTTACACAAGGTTCAAAGTTTGCATAAAGTTACCACATTTTTCTGTCACGTTCTTTAAAAAAAAAATCCAAAGTTTGCAGAGAAAGTGACTTAGGCAACTTTCAGACCCATTTTTTGCGTAAGCACGTTTTATAATTGAGGCCCCGGGTGTCTATCTACAGTACTAGAGTTCTATGGTACTGCACATTGCCACATTAACAAGATAGTGCAAAACACCAGTCGTTGAAACCCTGGTTTTTCCTCTTTCTACATCCAAACGTTTTTGTTTTCAGCTAGCTGAAAAGACGTACATCTGGGTTCTGTACTGTATACCTATTTATTTATACAAATTAGATCCTACATGAATTATTAACTGTAGGTTTCTTCACTCAGGGATTCAGCTCAGAGACTACCAGCTGGATGGCGTCATGTGGTTGGTCCAGTGTCAGAAGAACCAGCAGGGATGCATTTTGGGAGATGAAATGGGATTAGGTAAAACCTGCCAGGTAAATTTTATCCATCAGCTTAAAAGCTGATACCTGAATTCACATTAATAATCATAGATACATTTATTGTTATACTGTTGAAAATATTAAACAATTATGTCACTGTATAATCAAATAAGTTGGGAAAAGTGTTATTTTTTGGAATCAGTATTTGGCTAATTGTATACTTTGTCAAGCCGTTTGTTTTTATATTTATTGCAAATATTGTCAGGATCAGTTCTCCATTCTTTGCTGCCCTCACACACACAAACAGACATCTGTGATCACCTCTGGAATCTTTTATTCTTTTATTCATCTCTTTACCGTTCCTGCATGCGGACGTCCGTTACAGTGATGTGTGTGCTGGTCTGGTCTACTAGTGGTGTTTGTGTGTCACTGATCAGCTCTGTGAGGCTCCTTAGAGCCCTCTCAGGAAGTGATCACGTGATACCGCGGCGTAACACACCACCAGTGTCTGTGCCGGTGTTGGAACACCAGCGTCACTGAGCATCAATTCAACACCCTTGAATGCTCTTTATCTGAGCCCCGCAACAACAACAAAAGACACTTTTTGTTGTCATACTATCTGTCTATTGATCTGACACAATAATTTCATGAATTTAAATGAAAATACCACAAGAAGAGGGCTTTCCTCTGCTATTTTTATGAGAGAATAAAAATATGATTAGTTAGATTCTTTAATTACAGATCATCATTAATTAATTGCACATTTTGTTAATCACATGACAGCACTACTCAGAATCATTGAAGGAGCAGAACAGTTGCATGTCAACTACATGTACATGAAAGCAGTGGAGATGTTGTAAAATTGACTGACGATCAGATGTCTGCAGATTGTATGTAACAATTCCTGATTCTGGCTTACCCTCCAGACTATCTCTCTGCTGGTGTACCTGTCAGGAGCTCTGGGTCAGAAAGGTCCATTTTTGGTACTGAGTCCACTTTCTGTCTTGGAGAACTGGAGAAACGAGCTGGAACGGTACGAATAAATTCATCTCACTCTATAATAAATCCTCCTGACATAAACGGTCGTCTGGGTCACCCAGACCTGATCTCTACCAGACCTGATCTCTACCAGATCTGATCACCACCAGACCTGTAGAATTAATAAATCCCGTCAATAGAATCTGTCTGACAACATGAAGGAGGCTAAAAGATCTCAAAAACCAACACATCATGTCTTGTTCTAAAGAAACTCTAGAAATAAAGAACCCTGAGCATCTAAAGACCTGCAGGTCTCACTGGTTAAAGTTAAGGTCAAAGGTCATGACTCAGTAATAAGAGACGGGACAAAAATGTCCTCCATCAGAGAGTTCAAAGGTCAAAACCTCTCCTGACCAACAACAACACAAAGACCCATCTCACATTAGATAAAATCATCTTGGTGCTCCCAAAGACTTCTGGGTAAATATTCTGTCAGCTGACCTTTGACCTTTAACAAGTTGTTCATGTTGGAAATCCTTCCAATGTGGCTGAATTGAAACAATTCTGTAAAGAAGAGTGGGGCAAAACTCCTGTACAGAGACTCATTACTAGTTATTATCACAAACCAGGAGTGTGTGTGTGTGTGTGTGCGTGCATGTGTGCGTGCATGTGTGCGTGTGTTCATGATCAGTAGTGTCTTTGAATGAAATGTAGGGGGAGGGAGGGCCCGCCCCCGCCCCCGCCCCACCACTCTCCCCTTGTATAGGTCCGTCCTGACGCTTGTCTTCAGTTTTCTGTTCGATCTGTTTTCATTTAGAGTTTGTTTCAGTTTCTAGTTGAAGGTTTCCTTTAATCTGACCTCTGACCTGATTGCAGCTGTGCGCCGGCTCTTACTGTGCTGTGCTACAAGGGAAACAAAGAGAGACGAGCTGTCATTCAGAGGGAAACCAGCACACAGGACTTCCAGGTTCTGCTCACCACCTATGAGGTCAGCTGGTAAAAATAAAGTGATATGACGTTACTTCTGATTTCAAACATAAATAAAAACACCGATGATTTCTTGTCCATTCAGCTGTGTCTCAAAGATGCTTCCTTCCTGGAACGGTGAGCAGATTCTAAATCACATCAGCGACTACAGTCCATCTGTCTTCTAGGAACTCTAGCACCTCCCTTCCCGACTCTGCTGAGCCTTCTTTGTGCACTTCCCTCTATGCTTGTATTCTTTTCCCTCACTGTGACCCCTGTCCTCTCTGGCAGACTGACTACTGTTCTTCCCTCAGAGTAGTTTGTTGTTGGTCTCAATGGTAACTTCTTGGTTACCATCTTATTTGTAGGTTGACTCCTTGTTCCCGTGTAATCAGTAGGTGTTGACTTTGCTCTCCAGGTGGAGGTGGAAGGTGCTTGTTGTAGATGAGGCTCACAGACTAAAGAATCAAAACTCTCTGTTGCACAAAACCTTAACTGAGGTATAAAAATGTATTTTATTTTAACCATTGCCAGTTTGTTTTATCATATTTCTTTCCGTCACGTTCTTCTTCTTCTCCCTGAACACCAGCTGAGTTTGTGTGTTTTCATGTAGTTCTCAGCAGGTTTCAGAGTCCTGCTGACAGGGACCCCCATTCAGAACAATCTGCTAGAGCTCTACTCCCTGCTGAGCTTCATTCAGCCCAGCATATTTGCACCAGAAGACAATGACAGCTTTGCCAACTCTTTCTCCAACGTACAAAGTCAGCCGGCTCTGGGTATATGTGACCATCTGGTGCTTTAGTCAGAAAGTTGTTTTCTGGTATTGTGATGATTATTTTAGTCATTCTGTGTTTGTTTTCTTTAGCTGCTGAGCTCCAAATCATTTTGGAGCCTTTTCTGCTCCGTAGAATCAAGTCCGAGGTGGCTGTCGATCTTCCCAGGAAGACGGAGCTGGTGGTGTACCACGGCATGTCCGCCCTGCAGAAAACATACTACAGGGCTCTTCTGACGAAGGATCCTGGTGAGACTATGGTTGTCCACTCATTTGCTCACTCACTCTATGGTTTTTCTTTTATTATTTTAAAAGTTGCATTTTTGAAGGTACAGGGATTGTGTTAAAAAAGAATACACTCTTTCTATAGAGGTGTTACTTATTGTTACTGTTGCTTTTCCAAACAGCATGATTTGAGTTTTATTTAAATGTAATAATAATAATTTTTTTAAAGTCCAATCATAAATAAGTTTCTGCTTATTATAATTCTGCACTTTATAATGAATCTCATTTATAACACCTTTGTTCAGAGCTATGTGATGGTTTCTGATGTGAACCGGAACTTTAGAAATGAACTAAATTGAACTGAACTTGGATGCATCTTAGTGCCACTCTGATTTTAAGGGTTGAATTTCAATCTAACTGTGTCCTTGTGAATCTTTCAGAGGCTTTTGAAAATGAACAAGGCAGCAAGAACAGGCTGCTGAACATCTTGATGAACCTGAGAAAGTGTGTTGACCATCCTTACCTGTTTCATGGTGAGTGGAGCTCAGTGAGGACCAGATGTTAACATACATAGAACAATCTGTAATGCTTCTGTGTCTGCTTCCTCTCGAGGGGTGGAACCCGAACCCTTTGAGATGGGGGAACATCTCGTGGAAGCCAGTGGGAAACTTTGTCTTCTGGACAACATGCTGGCCTTCCTGCACAAAGGGTGGGTGAATGCGTTGTTGTGTGGTGCCACCTGGTGGCACTTTAGGTTCACTGTCCAACTCAGTGGTTCTCAAACTGTTACTATTAGTACCACCTCAGAACATACTAGTCTCTCTGAGTTCAGGGTTCTAACGGTTGCTTGAAATCCTTGAAGATTCTTTAAAGGTACCATAGAGTCTTCAAACACAACACTTTAGCTAGCTATTTTACACAAACACGTCTCAGAGCTCTCACCCCTCCCGTTGGGTATAATCCTTATGCCGTACCTCCTCCAGACATGGGACCGTGCATTGCCACAGTAACAATAGAGAGCCAAACTCCAGCTGTAAACGCTATGCTAATGTTCCCCCAGGTTTTTCCTCTTTCTACTTCCAAACATTTTTTGTTTTCTGCTAGCTGAAATGTGTTTTTCTTTTTGGGACTCTGGTATTTTTTACTAAAATTGAAGCGCTAACAGCCGGCTGTTTCTGTCCTTCTCTCACTTCCGGGGTGTTCTGCTTTAAAATGCTCCAACACACATTAATGGAGGATCTAAGCAGTGAGGAAGTGAGGCGCTTCAGCGAGACAGACAGCCGGATTGTCCAATAGTTGCTTTCAGTGTAAAACATATGATTGGCTGAGGTTTTTAGAGAACTGCGAGGGAACCACCTCATTGATTTCTTTGTTTTTTTTTTAAATTTATTTAACCGCCACTATATATTTCTATGCTAAGAGGCATGAAAAAAAAACGTTTTAAGCTACATTGTAAACTAAACTCCCTATGGTACCTTTAACGAGCTGATAGTACCTGTAGGTCCTCCCCCATGGATCACCCTCCTCCCTGCCTCCTGAGAAGTCGTCGATGTTGTCAGGGCCTGTTGGGTTGGACTGGTCCCATTGTGAGTTGTTTTGATCAGATGCAGGAAGCATTTTAAATGTTATGGTGTTTGGTCTTTATTTAACCAGAAACACCAGTTCGACACTTAATGGCTAGAATACACCGGACACGTCGGCGACACGCCATGTCGTGGCTGCGCCGTTATTTTGATTTAAAACCATTTTAGTCCATCCGATCACTCACACAGAGCTCGCCACAACGCGTCCCAGAAACGCGAGACGCCACCAGCCCGTTGAAGATTCTCTCCAGTTTTAAAAAGGAGCGCCAGTCGCAGCTGTGCACGTGTGTCACGACATGTGTCTGTACTGTCTGACACCGGCGTTACGACGCAGAACGGCTCCTATTACGGCACACATAAACAGCAGCTCCATTAAATAGCTTACTTACCCATTTTAAAAGAATTATAATTAGATTCCCACAACACACGACGGCAGCTCTGATCACATAGAAACAAAGAATTCACTTCCCGCTTCCAGTTTTCAATTCCCGCGTGATGCTGTGACTATCGTGCGATTTTTCAAGCAGCGTCCGACAGAGCGCGTCTTGTGTGAGTACAAGACTCGCCAACACCGCAGCCAAGAAGGTGGCACATCGCTGAGGTATCTGGTGTATTCCAGCCTTTACAGCTCTTCTTCTGATCAAGCTGGCAGAAAAGATGCAAAACAGAAACAACTGTTTAGCATAAACCTTTATCATTAAAACATATTCAAAAGTTCATATCAACAACAATAACAGAAGGTAAAAAAGATGGGAAACTTCATCTGAGAAACATTTTAATTCTAGCAGTGAAACTCGTGTAAATGTTTGCACACCTGAAGGCTGGATCCAAAGCCAATACCTTACAAGGTTTATATATATATATAGCAAACAGCATGTTTTCTCCTTTGTCCTGCATTATTTCACACATTATTAAGTTCCTACTCAGGATTTTATTTTGGAGGGTAAATATTTACAAACTGAAGTTTGAAAAGACCCAGAACATTCTGTCAGTGAGTTTTCTGCTTGTCTCTGTTTGGTGAAGGGGCCACCGGATCCTGCTGTTCTCTCAGATGACGAGGATGCTGGATATTCTTCAGGACTACATGGAGTACAGAGGTGAATAAGACTGAACACCAGGATCATTAAAAACACTCAAACTACCTCTAATTTCCTTTTGAGACATACATACATACATACATACCTCAGGTAAAATAAGTACTGAACACATCTCCAGTTCTCTGATAAATCTCTCTAAAGGTTCTGTTGAAATGAAATCATCCCCAGATGTTGGTAACAACCCATCCTCCACACATGTAGAGAAATCAAACCATCCATGTCCTCATTAAGTTCTGTGTAATAAACAGAACGACTCGGGGGGGGGGGGGGGGG
>SSNR01000059.1:2558990-2590749 GCA_006937965.1 Callopanchax toddi | reverse complement strand
GGGGGGGGGGGGGGGGGGGGGGGGGGACTGAACACATGAAGAAAGAAAGGTGTTAAAAGTCCTGACACCATCTGGAATCTATCAGTGATTAGAAAACTATCCTGTTACTTAGTGCAGATCAATATCAGCTTCAGTCTTCAATCTCTAAAGATCTTCTAACAGTCATATCAGTCCCAAAGACTGTGTCTGAGACCCAAAAGTGTTCAAATATTTTCACCGTTTTCACTTCCTGATTCTCTTTTTTTTTTATTATTTTTTTTTTTATGTGAGCTAATGCTAAAACAGGAGGTTTCTAAATCTTTCCCCTGCTGACGTCAAGAAGGGGAAAAGACCACTCCTCTCCAGAGGACAGAGCCAATCACGAGCACCTTTGGCTACCTGAGCCCACCCCCACCCTTTAAAAACCACGGGAGCGCTCATCCTCACAAATGTTAAAGAGCATATTTTAAGTTAGACACTCCCTTAAACAAATGTTTAGAGAAATATAATAGAAACTTTTTCTGAATAAAAATTTACACAAATTCAGCTTATTTAGGCTCTTGGATTCATTTTTGTGAGAATTGTCAATTTTTTCACCAAACCGGAAGTGACGACAGTGCCGGGAGACCGTTGGTTCTCTATATAGAAAACTGATCCACTTATCACTGCTTGTGACGAGCAAAACAAACCCCCAGAGTGCCGTTATTTTATTACTTTATTACTATAGTGAGAAGTTATTTTATTAAGATTAAAAAAAAAGAAAAGATAAAAACAATCAGTCCTGTAAGGCTGTACCCTGTCGGTCCAGCTGTAGACCGTGACCCACCTCCTCACTTGGGTCTGGATAAAATACCAGCGTTTAGCACCAGGTTTTTGATCATCAGAGCTCCAATTGAGCTGCGTTCAGGTGGATTGTTAAGAAATTAAAGAGTTTATAAAAAGTTTCACAGGATGCAGCTGAACGGTTCGAGGCTGACCGAAAGTGTCGGGTCAGGCTGGAAACCCCGCTGGGAAGCCCCTCTTGGGAGCCCCGCTGGGAACGGGAAGCCCCTCTGGAGAGCCTCACGGCATGGATTTACTGTACCCCGCCAGCCAGGTGAGGGTCAGACACCTGAAGGAAATGCTCTCATGAAATCGCGGACCGGTACCGGACTACGACCCACCACGAACCGTACCAAACCTGGCATGGAAACGAGACTCAAGTCTCCCCGTTAGCTCCTATTAGCTGCTGCGTGCTAACAGCGGTTAGCTCCTGTTAGCTGCTGCGTGCTAACAGCGGTTAGCTCCTGTTAGCTGCTGCGTGCTAACAGCGGTTCCGGTGAATGGATCGAAGTAACGGCGCCTGTTTAGAGTCACACTGAATGTTTTTCGTCGGTATGTGGGACTCCATCACATCCAGTCCTGGACTAGACCAGGACCGCCGGGGTTTTTCCTCTCCAAACAGAAGTCACCGTACCGGTAAGGAAGCCGTCTTGTTGACTCAGTGTCCTGACAGACTGGCGATTGGCATTCATAAACATAATAATTTAGCATTTTTTATTAAAATGAATTCACACCGACTGGATTAAAGAGCGCTCTAACCTAAAACTAACAACTCATCGCCGACAGCGAGCAGGCAGCTGGCAGACTAGAGCGGTGCCAGTCTGAGATGTTAAAGTAGTTTAGCTTTAAAAACTCTAACACAATGAT
The DNA here is from genome assembly GCA_006937965.1 of Callopanchax toddi. NCBI lineage: Eukaryota > Metazoa > Chordata > Actinopteri > Cyprinodontiformes > Nothobranchiidae > Callopanchax > Callopanchax toddi. The sequence goes on along the minus strand of SSNR01000059.1, from coordinate 2,589,081 downwards.
TAAAACAAGCATCTGTTACACAAACTCCACACAACAAAGGGCTCAGATGATCAGATTTATGGGATTATTGATCGTACAGAGTGTTAAATTATCCTACAAATACTTTATTTATCTACATCAGACAACACTGTAAGCAGCGCCACCTAGCTAGGAGCTCCCTTAGCTGACGTCACAGGTCCACATATGAAAAAAAAGCGTTTTTAGAAGCTTTGCAAAAAGGGGCACTTTGGACTAGAAAAATGGTTTAAAAAAATGTATTGTAAAACAAAATACCCTCAATAAACATTTCAAATAGTATTTTTGGACAGAGTTTTATCAGAATTAAAAAAAAAAAGAACTTAAAATATGCTCTTTAAGAGCAGTTGGACAGGTGTACCCAATAAAGTGGCCAGTGAGTGTATATATATATATATGTATCTGAGTCTGGATCGGGAGGTAAAACTCGATTCTGATTGAGTCTGAAATTACGTGATTGGGCCTGATATCTGATCATGTGATCGGACTTGAAACATATTTAATAGAAAGTTCAGGACACGGGACTTTAATATCACAGTAATGAAAATTGAGTGTAATAGTGTTTAATTCAAACATCCTGATATTTTAAGGATTTATTTTATTTTTGTTGTTTTTTTCTGAGTTTAATCCAGTGCATATAGGGACTAAAATATGCTATTGTTATTAATGTTGTGATAATTATCATGTGTGCCATTACTTTACTGGTTTGATTTCATTCTACTGCTTAGTTCAAATAATAAAAATATATCAGTTCAACATAAAGAAGACGTGTCTGTCATAAATGGACTTGGTTAAACTTTGAATTAGAAATGCTTTGTGGTGTAAATGTTACCACTACTAGGGGACAGTAAAGAAGCTGTAATGTTTGTGTTCAGGCTACAGCTATGAGCGGCTGGACGGCTCTGTTCGAGGGGAGGAACGAAACCTAGCAGTGAAGAACTTCAGCAGCGAAGACATTTTCGTCTTTCTACTCAGCACTAAAGCAGGTGAAAACAACTCTGAAATATTTTCTGAGAACATAAAGTAAGAGCAGTGAAGGTAGGTATTTTGTTGCTATTGGTAAAATAAGAATAAATGTGATTATTTTTCAGGTTCTGATTTGATCAAACAGTCATGAAGATTACAGACGTCTTTATTTTGTCTCTCTGGTTGTTGGTAAAGCTTGGAGTTTGATCTCTCAATGCAGTGGAAATCCTGCAGCCTGAGAACGAGACTCTGTTCATATCTGTATCTGTGGTTAAGTTCAGCAGAGAGAGGAAAAGAGACTGATCACACGGATACAAGGCCAGCAGCTTTTCTGTTTTCCAGTCTGAAAATAGAGGGGCAGCAGCAGCTAATGTGTTTCCTGTCACTTTCTGTGAGCTTTAGAAAAGATCTGCCTCACATGTTCAGATGTACACATGCACATGGTAAAAACAAGAACATCACATAATAAAGCTTCCTGCTCTCTCCAAAAACCTGGATTTTTTCTTTATATCTGAGGTTTGGCAGCCCGCCTCAGACTATTCACGTCTGATTAAAATTTGCCTGAGTGGCAGTTCCTTCATTAGCCGGCGTTGGATGTCTGGTCGAGGTGGGGGTCTGTCTGCAGTTTTTGAAAATCGTTTTTTTATGTCATTTAACGAGTTCAAGCCGTCTCTTCCTTTAAACTGATCATCACTGTATTTTTAACCCGTCTGTTTCTGTGCCTCGTCTCCTGTTCACCACTCCTGTTTAATCTATATTTTAAAGTGCCCATGTCATGGTTTTCCGTGTTTTCTGACTTATCTATCATGTTACAACGTTGAGTTCTCACCTTAAACCTGCCAGAAAGAGCAAAAAACGGCATCTGTCTCCTAGTCCAGCCAGTGAGAAGCTCTTCCAGATTTCAGACCCAGGTTTCAAACAGTTTTTTTCATTCCAGCCCGCTATGAGGTCATAGTGATCCGGACTTGCTTATATGGTCAATTCTCCGCCCACATGCACGTTCACGACACCTGGAGCGAAGCAGTGCCGCCGCCATTGCCCATAGACCGTGTAGTGTTTAGTTTCAGTTTCGTTTCTCTTTCACGTGACAACACTGCCCCCTGCTGCAGCAGAAGTGTCAGGCTGCCAAATAAGGAGAAACCCAGCAGAACCGGAAGGCGGCGCTTTCTTCTGATCTCTGAGTTGCTCGTTAGGAAATAATTACAGCGTATTTGGAGTTATAATGGTGCAACGCTAATCTAGAGGCATCAAAGATTACACCTGTTTAATATAAAGTGATTTAAATATGGAGTCATGGGCACTTTAAGCCTCATTTGTTCACAAATGGAGAGTGAGGTTCATGCTGTTTTTATAAACGTCTCTGTTCTCTTAACATCTGTTTCACAGGGGGAGTGGGGATGAACCTTACAGCTGCAGACACGGTTATCTTCGTGGACAGTGATTTCAACCCTCAGAATGACTTGCAGGCCGCAGCACGCTGTCATCGGATTGGTCAGAACAGGTGAAGTTTTCAAAAATGTACTTCAAGCAAGAACCCCAGGAAGAGTAGTTGCTGTGAGAAGCAGCAGCTAATGGCGATCCATAAATAAATCAAATCAAGTCTTCCCTTCCTGATGAGCTATTTGAAAGCTTTTAACACTTTAAAACTGAAAACTTTCACACTTGTGGGACAGAAACCCTGTTGATACCGTCTGGGTGTTATCTGGAATTAGCTGTGATAGAGTCCTTCCTGTTGGTTATACATATATATATGACTCCCTCATGATAAAAACTAGAGGATTGTGTTAAAGGAGAAAAGTGTGGAAAACTTATACATGTTGAATTTAATATTAAATTTAATTCTGGTCCCTAAAGTATTGCAAATATTTTAAAAATTCTGCACTGAGGTCCAGGCTCTGAGGCAAGCAGATAAACGCATAACTTTGTTTCACAGTGACAAAAACCACTGACTGTAGCTGCATAGAAACAGGTGCAGAAAAGCAACGGGTGAACTTGAGCGCGCACTTTCCGGTTTCTTTTGCCTCTTAAAGCAGCTATCTGGATTATGTTTCTATGTATCAAAGTTTTCTAAATGTTTTAAATGATATTTCAGGTCTAAACTATGATCTATGGGTAGAGTTCCACAACACGTTAGTCTGATGAAGACCCTCCTTCCTCCTATAGACCCCTTTGCATTTTTTCTGACCGCCGAATTTTTTCAGCCAATGAAATTCAAATTTCTGCATTGTCTGCTTTCTGTCAACGTGCACGCGCTTTGAGCAAACCTGTAGCAGTAGGGGGCGCTCTCATACAGGACGCTCCGTGTGTTTCTCTGTTTACCTCTCAGCCGTTCATGGAAGGGACAGCGCTAATTTCTACTAAAAACTTATCCATTCCTCGGCTAATGACGGATTTATTTTTATTTTTAAACATTTCACCTCACAGAATGGCAAGGCCTGCCAAGGATACGCGTTTATTTTGGTAAAAAGTTCATCCAGGGCCGAGTTATTTCTCTGTTCAGCTACAGCCTACCGCAGCAGCTCGCTGCTATAGAGCTAAGTATCAGCAGCACAGCAGGGACAGAGAGGGTTCATCAGAGCCTCTTAAGGCTGGTTCACACGGCAGGATTTTCTAATTGTCGGCCGATTTTAAATCCTAAGAGACCACACACGTGGCGAGAAATTTTCCTTTAAAAATGGCGGACACGGACCGTCCTGATCCTACAGTGTGTGGTGGGATGACACACGAACCGATTTTACACACAAACGTTCCCAGATCAGACGTGAAATCTCGCAGAACTTCACGAGATCAAACGTGACTTTGGAGTAAACAAACGTGAAAGCTTTTATTTTTTATTAAAAACAATGAACGGGAGGTGTTTTGGGCACATAAGTAAGTAAGTAAAGTTTATTTATATAGCGCTTTTCACAGATATACATCACAAAGCGCTTGACAATATAAACAAAAAAAAAAACAAAACTTATTGAAAATAAAAAACAAAACAGAGATTTGGGGGTACCAGATACAATATTTGGGCAAGATTTGGGGTACCATCAGGGGATCTACATTGTAAATTATGAGTTAAAGTGGGACATTTACTTGGGCTTGAGCAGAGAGAAATATTGGGGCAAACTTCAATACAATATTTATACACGTCCTGCCGGCAGGAGACCCCCGGGTCGACCCAGGATAAGATGGAGGAAATACATCTCCAGGTTGACCGGGGAACGCCTGGGCGTCCCAGTTGAGGAGCTGGCGGACTTGGCCGAGGATGGCCTGGGATGCTCGGCTGCCCCGCGACCCGGACCCGGAAGAAGGCGAGGTGAGGAAAATGAACTTGTGACTGTTTTAAATAATCCGAGCAGCTGTTTGGATGAGAGATTAATTTCGCCGCGCAGCGGAGTCTGTCAACTTGCTCTCTGATTGGCTACATGTCGATCTCCGCAGGCAGATTCTCGGGGGACACCTCACGCTGCTATATCGGGTCTAGACAATCCAACATGTTCGATTTCACAGATTTGCGATCGGAGCGGTTCTGATGGCGTTCCGAGCGGACCAGAGTGCTCCTAACCCACCACACACGAGAGCATGATCTGTTAAGATTATCTTTAACGATCAGGCACGTCTTAAGATTGTCGGAGGAGGAGAATCGGGGCAAAAATCGGGTTAAAAATCCTGCTGTGTGAACTGGCCTTTACAGTTTGGGAATGTGATTTGTGAACTGTGAATGATTAAACCTACAGTTTGAGCTGCACAGTTTATGCCCAGCTTACAGACTGAAGAAATGCGTCGTGTGCACACACGACCACATGCGACCGCAAGCGCGTGTCTATGTGTTTTGAGGAGGAGCCGTTGGATGTTGGATTCAAAAACTGCTCTCTTGATGACATAATCCACAATGCGGCTTTAAGTTCCTTTGTGCACAGGTGATTTGTCTGTGTAGCGGTCTTAATCACCAGTGTTTGTAATAACGCCAGTTAAAATAACGGCGTTAGGTAATCTGTCAAAATGACAGATGACCTTCAGAATTTTCCGCACAGTTTAAACCTCGCACTGTTTTAGAGGGTCAAATTGACCCTAATTAAGGGGTAGGGAACCCTGGTCCTATAGAGCCACAGTCCTGCTTGTTTTCCAACTATCTTTGTTGTTCCTGCTGTTGATTGCCTGGATCAGGTGTGTTCAACCAATCAGAAGCTGATTTACTTTTCAATCCAATATCCTGGATCCTGTACCAACTCTGTAACTCTGGATCAGACTCTGCTGCTTTGATTCTGAGCACTTTTTGTCCTTTAATAGAGTTCATTTCCCTTAAATGACTGACAGGCCCGTGAAAGTGATCCGTCTTCTTGCACGAGACACTGTGGAGGAGATCATGTACTCTAGGGCTGTATCCAAGCTACAGCTCACCAGTACGGTTATTGAAGAAGGACGGTTCTCCTTACTGGACCAGGCTCAGTCTGCTGCAGCTGGATTGCAGGTCTGTGACATTTAGATCACTAAATCCTGCTATACATATGTCTCTATTCTGTGTCCATATTCGTTTTATACCGCCTCCATGTTCTGCTCCAAACAGCTGAGTGAGATCTTGAAGTTTGGGATAGATAAGCTTTTGTCATCAGACGAGATCTCAATACAAGACATGAGACTGGAGAAGATTCTCGGCCCATCACGTGATGGTCAGTGGGTGGATGAGGAGGAGTTATCACCTCTCAGAGAAGAAGATGAGGATGATGGGTCTGAACCTGAACTGCAGCGTACGTTTTTATGTAGCTTTTCTTCTCTTAAGTGGCTTTCTCAAGTTCAGTGCATGCTTCAAAAAGTTTAAATAATATTTATGTTTGTGAACGACGAGGATACTTCTGACAAACTCTTGTAGCGTAATATAACCTGTTTTTATTGTTATAATACGGACACACTTCTGCAAGATCATTAAGTTAGTTTTGTAGGTTTCACACTGAGCTAGGCTGAGATACATTCACTAAACTAATTGTTATGCAGGGATACTTTAGGTTCTGCTTATTCAAAGGGAGGACTACGCACCTTATACCTGAAAGATATGAACCGTAGGCATACTTAGACTACACTTCTTTTATTAAGCAAACAGATTGAACGAACAGACAGAGTTATGAGGTAGGAGTTGCATCTTAGGGAGTTCTTCTGATGGCATTAAGCTGAGAGTTAATGACGAGAGCCCGTGAGATATAAAATATATCTAGGGAGTTTTGGAACTAGTTATGAGGGGAGTTGGAGATTAAGTTAACCGGAGTTTTACTTATCAAGAGCCTCAGTTTTACCAGATCGGAGTTGGTACCTGCTGAGACCGCTCCGTGGGTCAATTCGGTGTGGCCAGGAGGGTCGTCTGTGGGTCGGGTGCCCAGGACGATCCTCGGATCCCCGAGGCGGCTGGTGAGGTTGCCCCAAGGCACGGAAAAGCCCGATGAGTCGGTTCAGCAGCCCCATGTCCGGCTGGGAGAGGAGGCTAACAGGTTCTTCCCCATGGCAGGTGAAACAGAAGCCGACAGATGGTGTCTAGCTTCGAGCCGGGGAAATGTCTTCGACTTGTGGGACTAGAACCCACAGGGAAGTCGGCACCGGGCCCACCGTGTAGCTGAGAAAACGGTGAGCTTGTTGTCTCGTTGCTGGCAGAACGAGAACTGAGGGACTTCCGGGCAAGAAGTCTGACATGGGATCTTTTTGACGCGTGGCCCAATAGGAAGGAGTTTACCAAGTCACGTGCTCTTGTCATTAAGGATCCCAGTTAACCCTAACTGGATTATTGATATAATTTAACCTTTTAGCAAAAGTAGAAACATGAAATAATACTGATGCAACATCAACATTCATTAATACTGGAAGAAAATTAATTAATCATATTAAGACATTTCTGGACAGTGGAAAGGTAGTGTCCTTTAGAATGAGACATCAAAGAGTCTTTAAGTTTAATTATTAACTAAAGAAAGTCTTCTGGATCTTCTGATACGACCGGGTCCTGGAAGGAATGTTGATTCAGGTTACAACATAATAAAAGAGTAATTTTAATCCAAGTTATTGGGAAAAAGATGGGTTATTGTAGTGATGATCAACAAAGGTCAAAGTTCAGAGGATGTAACGTATTTGTTGACGTTACACTCTTCTTCTGCAGCCACTCAAGCTGCTTTAATATTTTCTCTGTAGTGACACCTACTGTTTATGATGTAGGCTGCAGGAAACATGATGCTGTTTTAGTTTGCTTCAACCGAGCGTCTGAATCCCTACACTACTGTACTACAGCACTATAAACACCTAATGGTCTAAAGTCTTGCGCTAATTGTAGAAGTTTACAATGAGCTACGGTTCTTACAGGTGCTTGGAATTCTGGAAATGTTTGAATTTTATCATAGTACTTTCAATGTTAGAGAATGCTTGAATGTTTAAGAAAGTGCTTGAAAGTAGACGGCACAAAAAAAAATTCACTGGTTATCTGAATCGAACAATATTCGGTATGATCAGTTTAATCGGCTGATCTGAAACTCAAAAATCAGATCTTTGAAGGGTTCCATGAACTCACCATTGCTAAGCGCTAATTCATGCTAACAGATCTTTCCATTAAAAAATTTTTATTTCCAGAATTATAATTTTCAAGTTAGATTTTATAAAAAAAATTAATTCAGTTTTCTGTTTAGGGCAGGGGTGTCCAAACTTTTAAACATGAGGGCCAAAATCACCAAGTAGTGTAAAGTCCTTTAGGGCCACAAAAGTTAGAATATGTCTTAAAAGAAAAAGGCACAAGATGATTTTATTGATTTATTCTGTACACAAATTGATTATAAATGCAACATTTTAATGAACAGAATCTTTGTCAAGAAGACACATGCAGGGTTCTCGTACATTTAACTCAATAATAAAAAGCATCAGATTCACTGGATCTGATTGGTCAACAGTTTTTAGGTTTCTAGAAACTAAATTCCTCCTCCGTTCTCAGCAACAAGACCATAATTTGTGTCTTTCTTCAGTCGTGGTACTGGATTTAGTCACATTTTATGAACAGAGCGCACAAGTCTGCTTTTTAGTAAAAGTCAGTGAGGGTTTGTGGTTCTTTTGACCAGGAAATTAAATTATCACATCTCTTAAATTGTCTCAATAAAAATAGAATGCTTTTTTATTTGGGTGGGAAATTTTCCATTTAAAAATATTTAAATATAAAAACATATTTTATTTTTTTGTTTGTTGTACCAGGTTGAGTCAGGTTAACCCAAGATAACTCTAACTAAAGAGATGAGTCAGGATAACCCTAGATAACTCTAACTAAAGAGATGAGTCAGGATAACCCTAGATAACTAACTAAAGAGATGAGTCAGGATAACCCTAGATAACTCTAACTAAAGAGATGAGTCAGGATAACCCTAGATAACTCTAACTAAAGAGATGAGTCAGGATAACCCTAGATAACTAACTAAAGAGATGAGTCAGGTTAACCCTAGATAACTCTAACTAAAGAGATGAGTCAGGATAACCCTAGATAACTCTAACTAAAGAGATGAGTCAGGATAACCCTAGATAACTCTAACTAAAGAGATGAGTCAGGATAACCCTAGATAACTCTAACTAAAGAGATGAGTCAGGTTAACCCAAGATAACTCTAACTAAAGAGATGAGTCAGGATAACCCTAGATAACTAACTAAAGAGATGAGTCAGGTTAACCCTAGATAACTCTAACTAAAGAGACGAGTCAGGATAACCCTAGATAACTCTAACTAAAGAGATGAGTCAGGATAACCCTAGATAACTAACTAAAGAGATGAGTCAGGTTAACCCTAGATAACTCTAACTAAAGAGATGAGTCAGGATAACCCTAGATAACTCTAACTAAAGAGATGAGTCAGGATAACCCTAGATAACTCTAACTAAAGAGATGAGTCAGGATAACCCTAGATAACTCTAACTCAGTGGTTCTCAAACTTTTTCTTCTGGGCCCCCCTTAATTTTACACATTTTTTCCTGTGCCCCCTCTCACACACCCATGCACACATGCATGCATGCACGCGCGCGCCCACACACATACACACACAAACACTGCGAACAGACAAATCTCATTTTCAAACTCCATTACAAGTTATTTCACATCAAACCTTAGAGATTTGAACAAGTAAAAGTGACTGCATTTAACTACATGTTGCTATAAAATAAACTTAAACCTTTTCTTAAAAACAACAAACTAACCACTTTTACAGCTCAATAAAAACTTTAAAAAATGTCTCGGTGCAAATTGGGTTTTAAAAAATGACAAACTCCCTGAGAAAATGAAAATAAAAAATGTAAAGGTTTATTTTTACTTTAAAAAATTGTTCTCTCATCTTCTCAATGACTGGTGTGAGCGGCTTGTTGCTGCAGATCTTATTTGTGTTTTTGAGTTGGCAGAGGCAGGGTAAATCCCTCCCATTCCCCCAGATAATCTGCCTAGCACTCAAAAAAAAAAAAAAAAATTTAAAATAAAATAATTTTTTTTTTTAAATAAATAAATTAATAAATCATCTTGAGCCCCACCTGCAGTTACACTGCGCCGCCCCAGTTTGGGAACCGCTGCTCTAACTAAAGAGATGAGTGTGAATCAGTAGAAGGTCCTGGAGAATGCACAGTGCCAGACTGTGAAGAGCCTTGAACCAAAGAAACAAGAGTTTGAAGTAGGCTTGGGCGGTATTACTGTATACAGCCAATGTTTAAAAATAGCAACAGTATCCGTTTTAATACAGTCATGAAAAAAATGCACGGTCAGAGCTGGACAGCTGGCGATCTTAGTAGCTCTGTTTTATCAGCACTTCCTTGTTGCATCTCAAGCTCGTACGGCCGCAGGTGTGTTTGTATGCGCTTACAGTACTTCAGTCATCAGTAAAAAATACATGGAAAGGCCAAATTACAGTATGGTCCCAGTCCAACCAGTAATACCACAGGAAAATATGGAAGAAGTTTGACGGTATCAAAATTCAGATACCGCCCAAGCCTAGTTTGACGGGAGTCCTTTGTTGGATGGGGAGCCAGTGGAGAGAAGCAGCTCTGGTGTTAAATGCTGCGTTTTCTAGAAGCTGTTAGGAGACGAGTTGCAGCATCCTGTACACCAGTGGTTCCCAAACTTTTTGGCTTCTGACCCACAAAATGACAGTGGCAGAGACTCATGACCCCAACCAAAACTGGCAAAATATGCAAACACTGCTAATAAACTAATTAAAGAAGGACATAATGACACCACAAACATCTACAACTATTATACTATGTTTATTCAACTGTTTGTAACAGTTTGTAGGGGCAAATACCGTAGATGGTATTAGCAAGGATTTTAAATTCACTTTTAGTTCTGGAGAGCATCCCAGGACCCCAATTTGTTGTTTCAGGACCCACAGTGGGGTCACGACCCCAACTTTGGGAACCACTGCTGTACACGACCTGCAGATGGTGGAGAGAGGGCTGGTCTAGACCTTTAAAGAAGGACTTGCAATAATCTGTGTTGTAATGAAAGTCTGGATTATTTTTTTTAAGTCTTTAGGAAAGAAGCAGGTTTTTACTCTAATAAGAGTCTCATCTGGAAGTCTTTAGTTTCACCCACAATCGTCTCATCTCTTTAGACCACATGTACTTCTTTGAGGGGAAGGACTACAGTAAAGACCCGAGTTCAGACGACCAGAAGACCTTTGAGCATCTGTTGGAGAAGCAGCTGGCTGAGTTTCAGAGGACTGCAGGAGAGGGACGCGCTCTGCGACACAAAGCTGGAGTAAGATCCTGTCACTTTAAAGGTCACCTTCCAAAGTGTCCACGTTAGTAATTATTCAGCCCTTTGAACTGGAATTTTTTAAACCTTTTAATTCACAGTGTGAACCTTTTGTCATTCAACCCATTTTAGTGCATTTGAAAGCATTTTATATCAACACAATATTTATCAACACAACTCAACATTTATCAACACAACTCAACATTTCACAACACAACATTTATCAACACAACTCAACATTTATCAACACAACATTAAAGACGTGTTCGCTAAAGGGACCGCTTATGAAAAAAGCCAGCGGTGGGTCAGATAACAACGCAAAAACGTTCCACGGTAGGTTATTTATATCTTAAAGTGATAATATGCAACTTTTTCATGTTTCTGAATCTTTTCCTTGAGCCAGTCTGTGCTAATCTGACCCTTTACAGAGTTAATGAAAAGTCACTTAGCCCCATCTGGTGATTAGATCCGGAATACCACGATTTCAAAATCTCCTTCGCCGTCACGGTACCCAGGAAGTCACGTGTCTCACGAGGGTTAGGCTAACCCAATGTGGCTAGCTGTTATGCTAGCTCCGGAGTGTTTTTAGCTCATGATTCCTGCTTTTTTTCCATCTCTCCCTGCTTGAACACAGCTGATTTCTTTGAAGGAGTAAATAACCGCTCCTGTAGAAAGCTATGAAGGCTGAGGAGACATTTCAACAGGTAGATATTGGCGTTTAGAAGCTGAAACAATCTGGTAACTTTTTAATGCAGTGATTTAAAACGGACACCAGAGGGTGCCCAAAACAAGCAAAACTGCATATTATCACTTTAATTACGTCTCTCTTTTGACAAACATACTTTGAAGGGGTTATGTATTTACCTGCCTGTGACTGGACATGAAAAAATGTTGATGATGATATTGAATGATATTCTGCACATGAAAGTAAAATGGACTATTAAAAGCCAATCTAGTGCAGTAATTATTTCATAATTAAAAAATATTATGGCTAGTAACGGCCGTGTTAAAGAAATACCGTCAAATACTGTTAAACCGATATAATGTTAAGAAAAACTGTGATAAAATGTTTTTGCCATACTGCCCAGCCCTAATTCCTAAGTCTCAGAAATCACAATTAATAATAATAATGCATCAGTTTTATATAGCGCTTTTCTAGGTCACTCAAAGATGCTTTTACAGAGTTGCATTATTCATTCACACAGTCATTCTCACCGGTGGTGGTAAACTACGACAGACGTCTGTAGTCACAGCTGCCCTGGGGCAGACTGACAGAAGCGAGGCTGCCATTCTGCGCCATCGGCCCTTCTGACCACCACCAACATTCACACACACTCACACTCACATTCACACAGGCAAGTTGGGTGAAGTGCCTTGCCCAAGGACACAACGACAATCTAACCCAGCCAGAGCTGGGGATCGAACCGGTGACCCTCCGGTTACCAGGCCGGCCACTCTCCCAACTGAGCTAATGCCGCCCCAATAAGTGCAGTTGCTATATAATCTGAAGACGTCTGTATGAATATAATGTGATATTATTCTAAAATGCGACATATTTTCATTCAGATTGTCATTTTTATTCTGTTCAGAGACGGGATTGTTGGTTCTGTGTGTGCGTGAGGGTCTACAAGTCTGAAATTGTGTCTTCAATTCTCCATTTTTCCATCTCACCAGCTGCGCTGGCAGGTTTCACGTCTCCACAATGTGTTTACTCAAGGTCCGGAGTTTGCTTAAAGTTACGCATATTTTTCCGTTACGTTTTCTTTTATAAATCCCAAAGTTTGTGTAAAAAGTGACTTACGCAACTTTCAGGCCCATTTTTTGCGTAAGCAAGTTTAAATGAGCACCCTGGGTGGTAGGGGATCAAATATTTATTTCATGCAATAAAATGCAAATAAAATATTTAAAAACCAGACAATGTGATTGTCTAGATTTACTTTTGATAGTGTCTTTAACAACTGAGGTCTTTCTACTATGAAAATTACAGACCTCTAGATTCTTTAAAAGTGAGAAAACTGGGAAAAAATAAGCGGGGATCAAATACTTATTTCCCCCACTGCTTTCTTCAGGTCATTGACCAGGTCCTTCCCCCAATGCTTGGGTGGATGTGTAATAAGTTGTTGGTACCAAACATACAGTATTATAGGTTTATTCTGTCTGCAGAAAAGGTAAAAAAAAAAGACCAACTCACTCAACTGTACATGTTTACCAATACGTGCCTAAGAGTGGCTTTTCTCTGTTTGTGTTCCAGGTTTTACTTTCAGTAGGGCTCAAGAGTCCAGCGAGGAAGGGGAAACCTCTGACTGAGGAGGAGCTGGAACTAAGGAGGAAGAAGAGGGAAGAGTCTGCAGCCAAGAAAGCTAAAATGCAGGAGGACATCAAAAAACGGCACCAGGAGCAAAAACTAAAGAAAAAGTAAAGATGTTTGAAATAATCCATGCTTTTTAAATTGTTTTGTAATTAAGTTATGTTTTTTCTATAGCACACTTTGAGATATAAATCACAAGGTGCTTTATAATCACAGAGTTGACCACAGAAAAATAATGAGAAATGGAGACTACAGAGTCAGTAACTAATCTACAGGAGTTCATGTAAAACGTTGGGTTACTTAACGTAATCCTGGTTCTTTGATAACAGAATGAGGTGTTTGACTATGGGAATTGCCTTGGTGTGACCAACTCAAGATGCTCCAATGACATAATTTCTGCCTGAGACAGACCAGTTGTGCTGTGCTAAGGTTCCGCCCACCTGATATTACCACAATCAACCCACCCCTCTTACTCATTTAGGGCAGATTTCTTTCCTTGCCCATGCAAAAAAGGAAATGGTGTTCTTCTTCCGACTGCCAAGGAGAACAGACGCTTTTCTCTCTCCCTCCAATCCCGTCTGCCCTGCTGCTCTTTGTCCTGTCAAATCTATCTGGAGCACTCGTCTGGATTCTCCTCTGAATCATGGATTTGGTCAGCTGGTCGATCAACTCGTCAACAAGATTTTTTCCACATTTCGAATGGCGAAGGCAGCACCGATGTGCCCCGATTTAAAGCACCTGGCTGGGTACATGATGAATTCCTGGGGCAAATAGAAGATTATTTGCCTCTTGCTGCTTTCTATCGAGGACGCTGAAAATGTTTACATGATTGGGATTATGGTAACTGGATCGCTGCTAATTGGTTCTTGCAGATTTCTGGGATACCGCAAACTTTCTGAGAAGATGGGTCCAATTGGCAAGCTGCCCGCTCTCACTGAAGGAGTGTGTCAGGCTGGAGGGACTCAGACTTTGGCGCTGCAGGATCTGAATCATAAGATTGAGGATCTTAGCAGACTGGTGCACAACCTGGGAACCAATTTGGAGAAAGCTCTGACTTGGTTTGAAGGACATTAATTCCCCCTGTTTCGGCTGTTTGGGCTTTGACTTCCGGAAAAAGACAGAAGGTTAAAAGCAAATTCATTTCTGTCTGCTCTAAACAATTGTTTATCTGGAATTGCATGCCTATTGCCTACAAAGCTCACCTTGACACAGCTTGAGTTATACCTGCATCCACCACCTCATCAACAACAACAGAGAGGCAGAGAGAACTTTTCACCTTGATGTAGTCACTGCTCCTGGCAACACTGTGTAGCTAAAGTTACTTCCTTAGAAGCACTTACTCTGCACGATCCAGACCAGTCGGAAAACTGTGTTCAACAATGTTTTCCTATATGGTGCTCCTGAGCATTGTTGAGCAGCTAAACAGCTATCTTGAAGGGAGCTATAATGTAGTTTCTCAAAGATAGAAAGCAAAAATAAGTCGGACAGATTGGCTGACGTGGGTAATTTTGGGTGGGTGGAGCCTGAGCACAGCTCAACCAGTCTGTCACAGGCAGTCATGATGCCATTAGAGCTTTCATAGTTGGTCACGCCAAAACGATTTCCTTAGTGAATCACCGAGCAAACAATCCAGTTTAAATAGATGGTTCTGAGCAGCGTTTTAACAGAGACCACTGAATCTACTGGTCTCAGGCTCAGGGGGACAGAGGTTCAGAGTCTGGGGGCCACAGCAGCAGATGCTCTGTCTCCTTTAGTCTTTAGCCTGGTATGTTGCACACCAGAAGGTTGACTAACACTCTAAGCTGAGATATACTTAACAGAAAAACTGCTGGTTGTGATGCAGAGCAGCATGGTGGGAGTCCTGTGGCTACAGCTCACTCTGCCTGCAGCTTGTGGACAGCGAGGAAGAGGATGAAGAGGAAGATGACAGCAGTGTATACTCCACAGATTCTGACTCTACTGATATCCACTATGTTCTGGGGGATGTTACTCATCCACATGCTGCTAAGGGAGAAGCTATCATCGTTCACTGTGTTGGTAAGCGCTATGTAACCAAGGCAACAGGACACTTTGGGGTGCATAGTGTTGGGGCGTTTTCAAACAGATCCCAGAGTTCCTGCAGGAGCTTTAAATACTTAAAAATGCATAATTCTAACCTGCTTTTCAAGGTTTTAAAAGTGCTTGAATATTTATTAAAATGCTTAAAATCAGAGACACCTTAAAAATTTTTACAGTGACCAGAAACAGCAATCAGCTGGTCTGAAACTAAAAATTAATTTTTTTTCTTTTAAGTTATCACTAAATGTTAAATCATGATAACAGATCTCTGTGTGAAAGTTTTCACTTTCAGAATCATCATTTCCCCCTAAACCAGAAGAAATAAATGCCTCCTGTTAATTAAAGTTCTCTGAGGTGAATCAGGTTCATAGAAAGCTGCCTCATCAGGTCACAGCTTATCAGAAATCAGTCATCAGAATCAGAATGAGTGTTTCTGCTTTAAACTGCAGCTGGAACTGTTTAGACGTTAATGAGACCAGGAGATGACATGATCATTATGACCTCCACTTAAAAGAAATAAACACTGCCAGTGTAAAAACACCCTTAATTGGGTTGTTCAGAAGTGTCGGTCTATCATTTCTGGAAGTAGTCCTCTGACCGGAGCAATACTCATGGCTAGTCAGATTACGAAAGGCACTTCTGCTGATCAATGACAAATTAGTATCTAATTTTCTGGCACTTGAAAATACTCTTGTTCTAAAAAGTCCCACTGATTAGTTAGAACACCTGCTAGCTAGTTAACCTCTACAGTTAGAACTCTATATTACCTGTTAGCTAACCTCTACAGTTAGAACAATATAATACCTGTTAGCTAACCTCTACAGTTAGAACACTATATTACCTGTTAGCTAACCTCTACAGTTAGAACAATATAATACCTGTTAGCTAACCTCTACAGTTAGAACACTATATTACCTGTTAGCTAACCTCTACAGTTAGAACTCTATATTACCTGTTAGCTAACCTCTACAGTTAGAACACTATATTACCTGTTAGCTAACCTCTACAGTTAGAACACTATATTACCTGTTAGCTAACCTCTACAGTTAGAACACTATATTACCTGTTAGCTAACCTCTACAGTTAGAACAATATATTACCTGTTAGCTAACCTTACAGTTAGAACACTATATTACCTGTTAGTTAACCTTACAGTTAGAACACTATATTACCTGTTAGCTAACCTCTACAGTTAGAACACTATATTACCTGTTAGCTAACCTTACAGTTAGAACACTATATTACCTGTTAGTTAACCTCTACAATTAGAACACTATATTACCTGTTAGCTAACCTCTACAATTAGAACACTATATTACCTGTTAGTTAACCTCTACAATTAGAACACTATATTACCTGTTAGCTAACCTCTACAATTAGAACACTATATTACCTGTTAGCTAACCTCTACAGTTAGAACACTATATTACCTGTTAGTTAACCTCTACAGTTAGAACAATGTAATACCTGTTAGCTAACCTCTACAGTTAGAACACTATATTACCTGTTAGTAAAAGCTGTACTCGGTAGAGGCTGCATGGTGGCGCAGCTGGTTAGCACTGTTGCCTCGCAGCAAGGAGGTCGTGGGTTCGCGTCCCGGCTCTGCGGCCTCTCTGCGTGGAGTTTGCATGTTCTCCCCGTGCGTGCATGGGTTTCCTCCGGGTACTCCGGTTTCCTCCCACAGTCCAAAGACATGACTGTCAGGCTAATTGGGCTGGTAAATTGTCCTTAGGTGTGAGTGGGTGTGTGGTTGTTTGTCTCTGTGTGGCCCTGCGATGGACTGGCGACCCGTCCAGGGTGTCCCCCGCCTCTCGCCCCTTGACCGCTGGAGATAGGCACCAGCTGCCCCGCAACCCTCTGTGGAGGAATAAGCGGCTACAGAAAATGGATGGATGGATGGATGGATGGATGTACTCGGTAGATTGTTAAACAATGTTGCTTTTAACTTTTTTCATGCCTCTTAACAATGTTCTAACTTAGTACAGCTATAAATACATTGTGGCAATTAAAAAAAAAAAAAACTAAAATCAATAAAGTGAATGTCCCGCAGTTCTCTAAAAAGCAACTACTGGACAATCTGACTCTCTGTCTCGCCGAAGTGCCTCACTTCCTCACTGCTTGGATCCTCCATTAATGTGTGCTGGAGCATTTTTCAGCAGAACATCCCAAAGTGAGTGAAGGACAGAAACAGCCGGCAATAACCGCTTCAATTTTAAGGAAAAAATACCAGAGTCCCAAAAAGCAAAACACCTTTTCGGCTAGCAGAAAACAAAAACGTTTGGAGGTAGAAAGAGAAAAACCCTGGGGGAACATTTCAACAGCTGGAGTTTGGCTCTGTATTGTTACTATGGCAATGCACTGTCCCATGTCTGCAGGAAGGCTGGCCTACGGATTTTACCCAACGGGAGGGGTGAGAGCTCTGAGACATGTTTGTGTAAAATAGCTAGCGATACCTAGCTTGTTTACCATGTTACCGAGTGCAGCTTTTACCTCTATAATTAGCAAACTTTACGTTAGGTAGCAGGTAATATAGTCATCATTGTTACTTTTTAGACCTAAAATTATTTTAAATATCAGAAAAGCATAACATAATTTGTAAACATAATACTTTGAATGCCTACTTAGGCATTTAAAGATTTAAACCAGTAGGACCCCATTCAGAGTGACAACCTTTTAAACTGAAATTAGCATCTCCTACTCAGATCCACCACTGCTTCCTCCTTTCATGAAATAATAAATCTGTGTGCAGATGACTCGGGCTGGTGGGGCAGAGGAGGTTTGTTTACAGCTCTGGAGGTGAGATCTGATGAACCACGAAGGCAGTACGAGCTGGCAGGCAAGATGAAAGGTAAAACATCACCATAACTCCTTCAGTTGGACATTATGTGTTTAGTCTGGTTGAGAATAAATTCTTAAATTTGTTTCAGATTTGGATCTTGGAAACGTGCTGCTGTTCCCCATTGATGACAAACAGTCCAGACAGGATGGCAGCGATCAAGTAAGTTCTGTTTACAGAAACAAAATACCAAGCTCTACTTCTCATACATGCATGCCTTTACGACTGCATTAACGGTGATACACTCAGGTCAGGTTTAGGTGTTGGAGAGCTGCAAGGTTGTGGCCGTGCTCAGCTGAGAAAACAGCAGCAGTGATCAGATAATGTTCTAACCTGCTTCTTGTCATCTCAGTTAGCCCTGATAGTGGCGCAGCAGCGAGACAAGGCCAACAAGCTCTCTGGGATCCTCCTCAGTGCTCTGGATGAAGGACTGAAAAAGATTTATACTGCAGCCAGGAGAAGCAAGGGTAAGAGTCAGGACTACTGAGGAACTGTTACAGCACCAACAAGAACCAGTGTGTTTGACCTTTGATTTGTATTATTTCTGTTTTTCTTCCCTAAAGCCAGTGTTCATCTTCCTCGTATTGGCCACTCCACCAAAGGTTTCAACTGGTACGGCACTGAAAGGCTGATCAGGAAGCACCTCGCTTCCAGAGGCATCCCCACTTTTATGTATCCTTTAACATCTCAGCCTCATCTGGGTCGTTGTGAAGTGGCTCCTATCAGTTATTCATCTAGAGCTGTGGTTCCCAAACTGGGGGGTGGGGCACGGTGTAATTGCAGGGGGGGGCTTTTTAGTTGAATGACACTGCTTGGACAGTTTTTTTTTTTTTTCCGTGTCTTGTCCAGCAGTGTAGCAATCAGAATTTATGTCTGAATGCCAAAAACAAGCCTTACAGATTTACTATCACAGGCGGGGTGTTACAGCTGCTACTATAACGCTCCACCTGATAAAAATAATAAATAAAAATCTTTATTAGATTTGGTTTTTGGTTTAATTTGAACCCTCACAGAGATGGCAGTGAAGGGGGGAGGGTACTGAAAAAGGGATGGGGGAGAACGTTAATGTAGAAAAAGAAGAATACAAGAGGTACTAAGAATCTGCTTCTGGACCTGCAAAGAGAGAGAACAAACAAAAACAGAGGGCAGATACAACAGCAATAAACAGCATATGACTGTACATTACAGTGTTCACACAGTAAAGATTAATTCAAGGTGTGTTTAGTGCCAACCACAGCCCAAGTCAATGTGTTTGGGAACACTTCGTGAGCACCTGTGTGTATTATTTATGCCCGCTTGTGTCTATAAGGTTGTTCCATAGTATTATTCAATAATAAGTTCAAAGAGCCACAGACCCGCCCCCAAGATCCATGGAGGACACGGAGGAGATCCAGGCCCCAGACGTCCGGAGGCCCCCAGAGCACGGGAATCCCAGGAAAACCACCGCTGGGGCAGCCGCAACACCGAGGGGGTGCAGAGGCTCACCCTGTGAAGGTCACCCAGCAGCCACCGTGCCAGAGCCCCAGGGGGCTGCGGCCATGGTCTCACAGGCACCGCCAGCAGTCTGGCGACATCATTAGCTAAAAAGCGGTCGGGAGCAATGGCAGCTGCCAGAGGATTTACGACAGTTGAAATTCCCATGGGCCACAGTCACCCCTTAAATGATGACCCTCTTACCATGTAGCCCTTCTCTGAGCAGCGATATTTGTTGGGAATGAGTTTCACTTAACCTAACTGGCAGATATTATCACAACAGAGCTGCCAAGAATGCACCACAGACTTCAGTTGCTGCTGCTAAAGGAGCTAACTTGAGCTGGTCCACTGAAGAGGCAGAGGCCCCAGGGCCCTCGGCTCCCCCCCAGAGCTCCGGCCCTGCAGAACTCCCCAGCTTCATGAAGGGAGTCCGTGTCTTTTTCTACAACATTCCTGCATCAGAACGGAAGAGGCTGGCTCGCTACCTCATCACATATCCTTTTCTTTTTCACATGCCTGATTGATAAAGGGATATTTGGGTCATGTTGAAGTGGTGTTCACACAGTGTGATGTCTAAAGTGTGGCCCACAGGCCATTTATGGCCTTCAAAGTGATTCTGTTTGGCCCTTCATTCTTATAAAGGGTGTTCACTGATATACTTGGAAATTTAAAGTTTCAACCATTGAGGAAATTATTCTGTTGTTTTATTATTAAACTTCAGAATGTTATGGTTATTAATTAATTTTGCACTTTTTAAAATGTTTTTACTTTTTAAAAACTTTAAAAACCTTGTTACTCTTTTCTTAAAATAAAAAAAAAAGGAACACATTTTTGTAACAGTTTCAGGTTCAGATCATGATGTCAGGCCTGTTCTTGGTGCTTGATGCTGGACTGGACTCTGAAGCTTATGGTGTCAGATCACTTTCTTTTAATATGAGAGGGCAATTCACAATAAAACAAGTGTAAAAACAGGTTAGGGAGAGGGTAAAATGATTTTGTGGAAAGTAAACATTTTTGCATGTAACAGGGCACATACAATTACATTTTTTCCTCACCATTCCTAAATCTTCTCTCACTTTTGATAACATCCCTCTCAGTTTTTTTTCTTCCTATGCTCACTTCTCCAATGTACACCATCTCACTTCTGAACGCTGCGCTCTCTTGCTTCAAGATTTCCCTGGGAGTGATGTCACAGATCCAGACCTGACTAGACGATGCACTGATCTTTCTGACTTATCTTTTCAGAACTCTGTTGCACTAATGGTGTTTCAAACCCATCTGACACCATAGAAGCGGAACCCAGAAATGACTCGGTCGTAAAGGAAGTTCTTGACCAAAATAAACGTGTATCCTTGGCAAGCCTTGCCATTCTGTGAGGAGAAATGTTTAAAAAATAAATCCCTCAGCAGCTGGGGAATGGATAACTATTTAGTAGAAATGAGCTCTGACTGACTCCTCCATGACGGCTGAGACTATACAGAGAAAGGTACAGAGCATCCTGTACGAGAGCGCCCCCTACTGCTACAGGTTTGCTCGAAGCGCGTACACGTTGTCAGAAAGCTGACAATGCAGAAATTTAAATTTTATTGGCTGAAAAAGTTCGCCGGCCAGAAATAATGCAAAGGGGTCTCTAGGAGGAAGGAGGGTCTTCAGAAGACTAACAGATGTTGTGGAACTCAACCCATAGATCATAGTTTAGACCTGAAATATCATTTAAACATTTAAAAAAAACTTTGATACATAGAAAAATGCTCCTGATAGCTGCTTTAAGACATGTCAGACTAGACACACAGTCGGGTCGGGTTCGGATCTAAACTGAGAACTCTATTCTGGATCCAAGCAGCAGATGGGGCTGAGTAACTTTTCATTAACCCTGTAAAGGGTTACCACATACTGGTTCAAGAAAAAGATTTAAGATTATGATAAAGTTACATATTGTACCTTTCAAAGCTGCCTAGCAAATTTGCAAAACAAATTGGCTTCAAATGTTTTTTTTTCATGCCTCTTAACGACGTTCTAATGGCCTGGTAAACCATACTATATATGAGCAGAACTGAGGTCTAGTATACTAGGCTAATGTTCTAACATAGTATAGCTATATAGATATTGTGGCAAATGGCGATTAATAAAAAACAAAACAAAATAAATCAATAAGGTGGTTTCGTTGCAGTTCTCTAAAAACCTCAGCCAATCATACGTTTCGGACCGAAAGCAGCTATTGGACAATCCGGCTGTCTGTCTCACTGAAGCACCTCACTTCCTTGGATCCTCCATTAATCTGAGTTCTACGAACGCGCCGGCAAGGACTATTCTTAGCCACATTTCGTCCCTCCTTTACCCCACCAGGAAGCCAGTCCTTGTGATGGTTGCAGTTTTGACTGACAAAAAAGTCCTGATAACTGAAATATAAAGGCAAACACAAAAATTGACAAAACGGAAAATTGTACAGCATACTCCAGAGCAGGGGTGCCCAAACTTTTTCCCTCAAAGGGCCAAAATGAAAATCTATCAGAGAGCCGTGGGCCGAATGTAGTATTTATAAAATACAAATACTAATGATGAAGTATAGAACACTACTTTTTATTCATTTTGCAATTATTTAACCATCCTTTTTGCTTAAAGAACATTAATCAAAATATGACATATACCGGCGGTAAGTCACATATAGGCATTTAGAACAAACAACTGACTTTGTTATTTGTAATCATATGTAGTGCTAGCAGCTAGCAGCTCCCTGGTCTTTTCCTTTCGAGCATCACCTCTGCATTGTGAAAATCCTGCGTGCTTTGTCTCATAGCGTCGACAAATATTATACTCTTTGAGTACAGAAACGGACTGGTTACAAATAAGGCAGACCGCTTTACCATTGATATCTGTAAAAAAATAGTCTTCCTCCCAGCGTTTTTAAAATGCCTTTTGTCTGTGTGCCACTGAGGACGACGCTCCATGTTGATAATAGCTGCTTAGGCTCGCGGCCCGCGAGCTTGGAGCAAGTTTGATCCGGTCTGGTCCAGCAGCAAAGGCTCATGGAAGATTACATAGATTGACAAAATATAACTATTTGTGGTTTTATAAAGTGTGCAAAAGTACATGCGTGCATAAATCTACTCTAACTGTCCCTTGTAGTTACTTGAATTTCAATTTTGATTTTAAATTGTGACATTTCTAAGAGGCTGCATTGTTGGTTAGCACTGTTGCCTCGCAGCAAGGAGGTCGTGGGTTCGCATCCCGGCTCTGCGGCCTCTCTGCGTGGAGTTTGCATGTTCTCCCCGTGCATGCGTGGGTTTCCTCCGGGTACTCCGGTTTCCTCCCACAGTCCAAAGACATGACTGTCAGGCTAATTGGGCTGGTAAATTGTCCTTAGGTGTGAGTGGGTGTGTGGTTGTTTGCCTCGTTCGTCTCTGTGTGGCCCTGCGATGGACTGGCGACCCGTCCAGGGTGTCCCCCGCCTCTCGCCCCTTGACCGCTGGAGATAGGCACCAGCTCCCCCGCGACCCTCTGTGGAGGAATAAGCGGCTACCGAAAATGGATGGATGGATGGACATTTCTAAGATTTTGTTGGCACCATGAGTGAGGGCTATATGCAGCCCAATATAGAGTCATTGGGCTTGTTCACGTAATGTTGAATTGGCTGAGGGAAACAGTGAGTTTCTGGATTGCTGGTCAATGTTCACCCAGCATCCAGGGTACCCCACAGAGGGCCAGGAGGGCCAAATTAAATAATCAGTGGGCCAATTTTGGCCCGCGGGCCCCACTTTGGGCACCCCTGCTCCAGAGGGTTAATGTGTGCTGGAGCATTTTAAAGCAGAACATCCCTGAAGTGAGAGGAGGACAGAAACAGCCGGCTGTTACCGCTTCAATTTTAGTGGAAAATGCCAGAGTCCCAAAAAGAAAAACACATTTCAGCTAGCAGAAAACAAAAAACGTTTTGACGTAGAAAGAGGAAAAACCTGGGGGACATTAGCATAGCGCTACGACGACTGGTGTTTGGCTCTCTATTGTTACTGTGGCAATGAGCGGTCCCATGTCTGGAGGAGGCACGGTGTAAGGATTATACCTGACGGGAGGGGTGAGCGCTCTGAGATGTGTCAGTGTAAAATAGCTAGCTATACCTAACCTGTTTACAAATTTGCTAAAGCAGCTCTAATGTGTGATTGTGTTTAATTATGTGTGTTTGTTTATGTGTCTGTTTTTTATTAATGTGTTTGTTGGTATATTTAGGTTTATGTCTGTTTGTGTGATAAATGCAGCTTTCCTTATCTGAAGTGTACGTATGATGGAGATGAGGAGGACATCATGAGTTCAGAGGTCACCCACATTGTTGCAGAGGTGGAGAACAATATCCAGACCCAGGTCTGCATCATGCTGAGCCTCTCTGCTTGGTTCAAGTAATGCTAACTTAAAGCTAAAGTTCCTCTCCTGTTTGTGGCCCAGGATCTCCAGGATCTGTTGCTCCAGTACACCGAGGCTGTTCCTGTGCAGAAGACCTGGCTGGAGTCCTGCTTCTCCAAACAACAGAAAGTCCACACTGCTCCGTTCCTGCATCAGCTCTGATTTCTGTTCTCAGAATATGAATTTGTGACCAGCCTGGATGAGTTTGTGTGGCTGACGCTGAATCATTTCAAATGGATAATTGTAGTTTATTTATTGAAGCTGAAAGTTTAGACCCGTGTTGTTTTACAGCATTAATCAGCTGACTACTTTAGCAGAGATACTGGAAGGAACATGAGGACTTTTTGGACCAGTTTGAGGCTGTATGATTCGTTCTATTTTCAATTAAAAAACAATAATCAAAAAAAAAAACGTGAATACATTTTATTTGTTTTTGAAACGTCTTGTTTTTCATGTTTTTAATTCTAGTCTTGGATCAAAAATACAAAATGTAAAAACAGGCATAAAGAACTTGGATTTAAATATTTCATTGCTCAGGTTAAAGCGGCACTCCGGAGGATTTCATCAGGAGAGCAGTTTTTTAATCTAACGTCCAAAGGCTCCTCCTCAAAACATCTCGACGCGCACGTGCACGCGGCGCATATACTTCGGACATGAACTGTACAGCTCAGTGTGTAGGGTTTAATCACTCACAGTTCACAATCTTATTCCAACAACACTACGAGGGTCTGATGAGCCCTCTCTGTCCCTGCTGCTTCTGATATTAGCTCTGTTAGCAGAGAGCTGCTGCTGGACTCTGAAGCTGAACTTGACTCGGCCCTGGATGAACTTTCTGACCAAAATAAACGCATAAGCCTGTCAAGCCTTGCCATTCTGTGAGGTGAAAGGTTTAAAAATAAAAATAAACCCGTCTTTATCTGGGAAATGGGTAGGTTTTTAGTAGAAATGAGCCGTGAGTCCTCAGTGAACGGCTGAGACGGCAGAGAAACACACGGAGCGTCCTGTACGACAGCGCCCCCTACTGGTACAGGTTTGGTCGATGCGCGTGCATGTTCAGACAATGCAGAAATTTGAATTTCATTGGCTGAAAAATGTCGGCGGCAAGAAATAATGGAAAGGGGTCTCTAGAAGGAAGGAGGGTCTTCATCAGAATGACTGATGTTGTGGAACTCAACCCATAGATCATAGTTTAGACCTGAAATATCATTTAAAACATTTAGAAAACTTTGATACAGAGAAAAATGCTCCAGAGTGCCGCTTTAATGTTACCAGCCTGGCAGACAGCTCTGCTAACCTTGCCAGAGACGTGGCCCGGCACCGTTGTCACGACAACCAGCTGGTAGGGGGAGACAGGAGCATGCTTGCCTTCCTCTTAAGCGGGTCCGGGTCACTGGGGCAGCATCCCAATTAGGGCATCCCAGGTCATCCTCTCCAAGCCACCCTTTTCTGGGCAACGAAAGCACAATGTCCAATAATAACAATAAAAGTTCAAAAATGTTTGTAATCAACCAAAGTTAACAAAATTCAATAAATAAAGCAGCTAGTTTAATAGAGACTAATTAAATTGACCCAATAAAACCCCAGCCAGTACACATGTGGGTCCCACAGCTGCTTTTAAATAACTCTTATGTTCTCTTGTTGTTAATGATTTTGATTTGTGTAGCCTCACCAAATAGGCTACATCCTCTGACCTTTGACCTCTGTTGACCATCACAACAATAATCCATCTTTTTCCCAATAACTTGGAATACAATCACTCTTGGATTATGTTTAACCTGAATCAAGATCCCTACAGGTGTCCTACTGTCCACTTTCAGGTGTCCATCTCCCAGATGACCTTAACTGGACACTAGCTGGTCTAATAAAACACTCTCTGTAAAGAAGTCTCTTCTTTAACACCACAGACTGGTGTTCCAACTGTAATCTCTTGTTTACAGAACATTCTCCTGTAGTGTTCCTGTTCAGGGTCACCTACACACTCACACTCAAAGTGTTATAATATGCTTCTCTGCTATTTTATACCATTATAATGTGAGTCTTAACGGGCGGAAGTCATGTGAGTTGGTAAACTCCCTCACGGTTCCCTTATCCAATCAGAACCACCCACAACTCCACTAACTCAGTTTTGATTAGTACACTTAATATCTTCGGATTGGTTAAATTTAAGATAACTCGTCTCAAAACTAATATTCAGTTCCGGTACAAGTCAGTCTTGTTTTGCTACAGTCTCAGTCTTGGTCTGAGCTACAGCCTGAAAGCAGTCGGAGCTGCTATGCTGCTATCTTAGCTGAACCTTCATCAGCTTTGAACAAGGCCTTGAGAGACCTGCTGTGTCTCTCCCTCTCGTCTCTCCCTCACCACGGGACTGATCAGAAATGACTTCAGCATGCCTGCTGAAATGCCTCCCTTGCTGACCGGGACGTATCCACGGACTGTCCGGCGAGGTCCTCGGCGGCCACGCCTTCCAGGACCACCACTCCGAGTCTGGGGACTCCCGCCTCAGCTCGTGGAGAAACCAATGCCTGTCAGATCTAGGAGCGTCCACCTTTCAGTGAGCGAACACCACTTTCTGATCGAGAGGTTTGCTTTGATAAAGCTTAATTCTTCCAAACTAAATTAAGCCCAAACTAAACCCCATTCCAAACTCAAATTAGCCCTAAAGTGACTCTTAAAGTCACAACTAGGTTAACTAAATTAACTAACTTCCCTAGTCATTGAAACATATGCTACGGTCCGTTAAAACTCACAATTAAAACCATCTTTAACATCCTCAACATGTTTAAGAATATTAATTGTGTTTACATCAAACTTTCAAACTGTCTTATCTGTCTGTGTTCTTAGGTTTTTCAAATTAAACGATTGTTCAATCTTTATCTGGTCTCAGTTCACGTTATTAATAAGGTATTTCAATTCACTGTACTCTTTCAAAGAACCTAAAGATACCTTCAATAAATATTAGCTATTATCAGGGTTAAATGACAGTTTATCACTTTTCATTATAAACCAGAAATAAGTTTTATTTATGTGAAGAGGGTGTAGTTAAAATAACTAAAAGTTATTTCAAAACGCTACATTTGTAATGATTTTGTTTTATTGATTTTATTACTTTTTATCACGTTTGATTCTGTTTTTTGTGAAGCACTTTGTGATTTTTTCTGTGAAAGGTGCTATATAAATAAACTTTACTTACTTACTTACTTACACATGGGGAGTAACAGGGCTGATTATTGGAATCTATTAGGGAAACCCAACTGGGGCTTAACTAAGTTTATCCTGTTTCCATGGCAGCCCCAGTTTGTTTGTCCAGATGTGTTGAAGGGCCTCATGTTAGACACACACATTTTTTTCTACTGTTATTCAGATACAGAAAAGTCAGCATTGTTTTGAAACTCTGGTCCATTTTATGCCCAGAAAGAATGAACTTCTTACTGATAATGGTCTGATCATAGTCTACCTACCTGCTGCTCTCTCAGCTCCTCCCTCCACCTGTCTGATCTACCTGCGCCATGGCACGCTGCTCCTCTCCAGCTGCGTCATGACGCGCAGCTTTCCTCTCCATAAGCGCGCGAGCTCTTTCCAACTCCGTCATTAATATTTAAATTATTGTCTTTTAAAGCTTTCTGATGCCCTCACCCATTCTTTCCTTCAAATCTTTGATTCTCAAATTCCACCTCCTTGAGTAACGACCTCGTTCTTTAGCTTTTTCTTTAAAATCATCAACTTATTTTTGAAGGACCAAGACTTTCTACTCCAGTCCACTGATTTTTCCATTACATTCTTTTACTTCCTCAGAGTTAAGTTCAATGGACTTAGCAACAGTGCTTTAAGTGGAAAAAAAAAAGTGCCGGTACTCTCCTTATTAGTTCGAGATTATATATATATATATATATATATATATATATATATATATATATACACACACTGTATATACACACATACAGAGATAGATATCTATAGTTTTATTGTTCAGAAATGACTAAAGAACAAAGCCAGTTCTAAATCAAATCCTCATGAAAGAAATTCAGGTTCACTCAGTCATCAGTTTAGTCACTAATGCTTCCCAATGCGTCCTCCCTTCATACCTGTAGACTCCATCACTGGATTCTATTTGTCTAAAAGACAATTCAGGACAAGACACCTCTCTACCTGTCCTCTCTTCTACACCTGGCCCATAATAAATGTCACAGGAGGTCTAGTGAAGATATTCAGCTCTAGTCTAGTTAACTAGACCGTCAGTTCTGCTCTGCAGACTTTGAGTCTGGCTCTCCTCATCATCTCTAACACCTCTACTGTCTTCAGCTCTGCAGCAGCATGAGACTGGAACACTTACTAAACACCTTGACATCTATTACAGCCTATGAATCTAAACTTCATCAGGTTATTATGTATAATAACTAGGGGCGCTCCGATCACGTTTTTTGCTGCCGATCACTGATACCAATCACATCGATTGACTGTAAATTTCACATTGTAGTGATGATGAGGGCTAATGGCTACTTGATCTGTAGAAAATGAACCATAAATCTCCGTCATTTGGACAAAAACAGGTTTTACTGACTTTTTCTAGGATGAAAAAATACAAAAACTTGAAGGCACCATGTAGACATCCATCCATCCATATAGAAATATATTATTTATATATTTACAATACCAATAGAAATCTATTATATATATATATATATATATATATATATATATATATATATATATATATATATATATATATATATATATATAATTAAACATATATTCTTGAGCACAAGATCCCCATTAATTAGTTTGTGGTTGAAATAACGTTTTGAGACAAATAGTTGTTTTTCTACTGCTGTTCAGACACAGAAAAGTCAGCATTGTTTGACACTCTGGTCCATTTTATGCCCCAAAAGAACAAACTTATTACTGACAATGATCTGATCATGACTAAAGAGTCTACCTGCTGCTCTCTCAGCTCCTCCTCCCTCCACCTATCTGATCCACTGCGCCATGGCGCGCTGCTCCTCTCCAGCTGCGTCATGACGCACAGCTTTCCTCTCCATTAGCGCGCGAGCTCTTTCCAGCTCCGTCATTAATATTTAAATTATTGTCTTTTAATACCGATTTGAAGACTTATCTCAGCCCGAGCTCTGAGCCATTCCGTTCAGGGGACGCGAGTCCCCGCTTTTCCTCGCTCATCCGGTGTTTCACCAAATTCTGCCACCCTCCTGGAGTCACTAAATACGGCTGACAGATGAGTTCTCTCATCCACCTGCGTTTCTCCTGCCCCGCCTCCGCGCTCGCCCTCCGCACCTCCCGCAATGCGCTGCTCGTAATATGAGGCAACTACGGCCACCGGAAAAGCTCAAAATTATATTGATGTAATACTGGAAAAACTCCCGGTACGGACGGAACGCTGGAAATAAGTCCCGGTACGCTGAGGGGTCAAATTTAGAAGTCCCAGTACGGCGTACCGTTCCGTACCGCCCCACTTAAAGCACTGCTTAGCAAGATTTGTAATCATCAAGGTGTTCTCAGATAACCTATTGTTTAGGTCCGCCATCTTGTCATCCTGTCTGTCGAATCTCACATGAAGAGCTTGGATAGCCTCCAATATGTCGTTAGCCGAGGGGTTCTGTTTGGATATCTTTTTCGGATGAGCACCCTTAGAGGGAGTTGAGAGAGGTGACTCACTTGTGTCCTCAAGGCTTCTTTTCTCTCCGGTGCCACTTTCCAAATCCATGCCTACTTCCGACAAACAGTAATCATGATCAGTATCCGTCGATGCTTTTTCACCTTTGTTCCTCATTTCTTCCGACTTTTTCTCCTTTTTTCCCTCTTTTTCTTGTTTAGTTGACATTGTCGTTATAACCACGTTCAGTTTTTGAGGGGCAAAAATTCAAATAGAGGAGCTAGAGAAACCACACACCTGAGCTAACTCAAAGAGTGACTGCTCAGTTTGCCATCTTGCTGCGGAGTCGATGGTGTGGTTTTTAATGCCTCTTTACACATATAGGCGAATAAACTGTGTTTAAACACAAAAAAGAACAATGAAACATCCTTTACTGACCCACAGTGGGAAAGTTACACTTTAATAGCATCAAAGAGAAAAGCTATTTTATGTATAAGTTTCATAATAAAAGATATCTTAAAATTAAATAAATAACCGACATAATGATTTAATATGCAATAATTAAAAACTGCCATGATCATATTTAAAGAAAGTGCTAGTGATTATTAGCACAAGTGCGAATTACAATTAAATTGAGTAACATATTGTTGAGAATATCTGGTCTCTGTAAACTCTAAACCCCTATTATTATTACATAAGTGTTTAAAAAAGTAAAAGTT
>SSNR01000059.1:2514791-2550632 GCA_006937965.1 Callopanchax toddi | reverse complement strand
TTTTTTTTTTTTTTTTTTTTTTTTTTTTTTTACCATTCAGTACCATTCAGTAAGGCACATTTTTCACTACATTTTATTAAAGTGCCCATGACATCGGTTTCCGTGTTTTCTGACTTATCTATCATGTTGCAACGTTGAGTTCTCACCTTAAACCTGCCAGAAAGAGCAAAAAACGGCATCTATCTGTCTCCTAGTACAGCCAGTGAGAAGCTCTTCCAGATTTCAGACCTCCTCCGCCAGTAGGTTTCAAACAGTTTTTTTCACTCCAGCCCGCTATGAGGTCATAGCGATCCGGACTTGCTTATATGGTCTAATTCTCCGCCCACATGCACGTTCACGACACCTGGAGCGAGGAGAACGCCAGTGCTGCTGCTGCCATTGACCATAGACCATGTAGCACAGACACAGTTATCCTCTCGTGTTTCTCTTTTCTTTTAGCGAGTGTTTAGTTTCATTTTCGTTTCTCTTTCACGCGATGGCACTGCCCCCTGCTGCAGCAGAAGTGTCAGGCTGCCAAATAAGGAAAGGCCCAGCAGAACCGGAAGGCAGCGCATTCCTCTGATCTCTGAGTTGCTCGTTAGCAAAATAATTACAGCATATTTTGAGTTAAATTGGGTGCAACGCTAATCTAGAGGCATCAAAGATTACACCTGTTTAATATAAATTGATCTAAATATCATGCCATGGACACTTTAAATAAGAGTCATAGGTTTTTTATTTTGTAGAAAAGCAGTAAATGTTTTTAGCTACGAGATGTTTAAAAGTCTGGTACATTTTCCTTAATAAAAGAAAAGCATTGAATTCCCTGGGTTTGATTGTTATTGTTTTACTCTCCAATGAGACCTACTTCCATAAACACGTATCTGAACGTTGTTTTCAAACCTCACAGATGATGAAAAATAACACAAAGTCAGGAGCTGCACAGAGATGATCTTCAAAAATTGTTACCAGGTTTAGCCTAGTAGCCAGTATTTGTTTTTAAGGACTTGGGCGTCTTTGGGACCACTGTGTCATGTCCCTACGCCGTTCAGCGGAGGCTTACAGCTGCTCTTTGTCATAAAGTAGTCCCGAGTCTAAAATAGTACCTGTAATTCCTTCGTGTTACTTTTTATTTTCACTTGCAGTCGATATGTTTATTGAGGTCACTAGGCAGAATTAGTATCATTAGTATCACTACTGAGTGAGTTATAAGGACTTTTTTCTCACAATGCTAGTTGTTACCATTCACTAACAGTGTTTAACGCTAAGCTAATGCTAAAGGAGTACTGCCGGATCA
Organism: Callopanchax toddi; assembly: GCA_006937965.1. Lineage (NCBI taxonomy): Eukaryota > Metazoa > Chordata > Actinopteri > Cyprinodontiformes > Nothobranchiidae > Callopanchax > Callopanchax toddi. The sequence continues at coordinate 2,549,356 of SSNR01000059.1, read as the reverse complement.
GGAAAACGACTGGGCTGGTTACTAATAGTTTTTGCCCACTGATCTAACTATGTCAACAGACAAAAAATCTATTTCTTGTGGAGTATCCCTTTAAAGTCACATATATACAGGGGTGCACACAATTTTTCATCACATGTCCTCAAAGGAGAACCTGGCTCTGGTGTTTGGTCCANCTGTTGGCTCAACATTTTTCTGCTTAATGCTCAGTAAATTCAAACAACCTTTAACTCATGAGGTCATTCTGATGCTTAAATAAAACTTTTAAACATATTTAAACCAATTAAATATTGAAAAGCCTTCTACTAGTCACCTCTCCGGTCTGACAGAGCGATGACCCGGTTTCTTCCGTTCACTGCAGTCGGACTCAGCTGCAGTTGGACTCAGCTGCAGCAGGTGAGGAGGCGTGACGATCAAGGTGTTCTGATTGCTCCTCCTGACTGAGCACCATTAATATTAACAGTGTTTGCGAAAACACGTCGGACATTACCGACGTAAATTAAAATTGTCCGACGTAAAACTGAAGCACGCCGGACACTTTGACCAGCGTGCGTGCTTCTCCAGCTCTCTCTCACCTCACTTGCTCACTCTCTCTCTCTCTCCTGTCGTTCTCGCGCACGCCTCTCGCTCGGGCACCTACTTTCCTCACCTCTCATTCACGCGCCTTCGCTCACGTTCCGATGAGAAATGTCAAAGTATTCCTGCAGACTTCGTTTCCTCTGATTATTTAGGTAATCTGGGGTGATTTATTTTGCTCTGGAGCTTCTAGGTGGACAACGTAGACTCTCTGACGTCACAGCGTTCAGGTTCAGACGTGAGATCTGCGTCGGCCTCTCTTCTCTAATATTAGCTTCCTAAACGAACTGTAACCACCACGATTTAGTTTTTATTCAGTCCGTTCTTCCTTGTCATCATTATTTAATGATCTAAACACAGCTCCGTCAGACAATGTTAAAAAACATCGGGTCCGACGTGTTTCTATGGTGATGAGGCAGAGAACAGCTGATCTGAACGTGCAGCTGATCAGTCCCCCAAACAAAGCCCATATGATCTATTAACTCTGTTAACTGGTTACTTTAGGATGAGAAACCAAACTACATGAGAATGAAGTATTAAGAATGAAGGAGTGAGAACAGGAGGATAATCTGTGAACTCCATTCTCCTGTTATGGTAACAATATATAGTATTAATAATAATAATAATAATAATAATAATAATAATAATAGTTTAGAATAGAATAGAAATCCTTAATTATCCCTCAGTGTGGAAATTCAGGTGCACAGCAGCAAAGTTACAGGCAAATCAAAACATAAAGATTCACATAAATATAAATAAAAATCTGAATAACTACCTGACTGTAAAGTCATTTAGAGCCTAAACAATAATAACAGCATAATAAAATACTGCTCAATCATTAAAATGCCATAATCGGATCCTGATTCACAGAAATGTGAAACTGAACAGGATTCCTGAGTGAAACTAGACCAGCAGCATCCTGGGTCTTTAGAGTCAGACTGACTCAGTATTATGGTGGTCTGATGTCGCTCTAGGAGTTGTTTATTACCTCTTGTTGCCTGTCTTTTTAGTGTCTTTTAAACTGCTGACAGTTCTTTTCATTGACTTTTAGACTGATCATTTAAGATATTTTTGCCTTTTGTTCTTATCTTTGAATTGTTCTGTTTTATTATTGTATTTACTGTCTGTATTTGACTTTGTTCAGCGCTTTATACTGCTTTGATTGGTGGTGGGAAGTTGCTATATTAATCAATAAATAAATGAATGATTATTGTTTTTAAAGGACTAAGTGGGAAAAAATGACCATATTCTGATCTAGTGTCTCATAGAGGTCACTATAATAACCACTATATTAAATAGATACAGATCTGCAGCACGTGAGGACATTGTCCTACGTGAGTCAAAAATGTCCTGCCTGAGATGGTCCCACGTCTGCCAGATTGGCAGGCGTGGCTCAAAAGTTTTCGCGAACACTGTATTAATGTTCATCAGCTCGTATAAAAGTCCAAAACAACACGTTATCTTAGGCAGAAATTTGTTAATCTGGTTTGCCATCAGGGAAGAGGATGATCAGCTGACGGAGGAATGGAGGACCGCAGCTGCCCCTGCGCACACGCATCATGGATCAAAAATCGATCAGTGATCTTTTGTTCTGGTTAACTAAAATGATTCTGATAGAGAGAACTTGATATGTGATGACAAAATGAACGTCTTTCTCAGAGGGGAATTATTTATCAGCAGCTTGAGAGCGCGAGCTGTCGGGTCGGGGAAGATTTAGTAAAGCGCACGAGCGCAGCCAGCTGGATTGCAAACCGTGTCCCGAACCATAGAGGGTGATCTGTTCAGATCACGGATTAATTGTGACCCGTTGTACCCCTTCTGGGCATGTGTGAGTTGCGTGCGTGGGTCGGACGTACTGTGATTGCGTGTGTGTTAAAGCGCGTGCCAAGCTGTGCGTAAAGGTGCATTGCCACGCGCATTGGAGATGCTGTGAGTGTGTGTGAGTTAGGGCTGGGGGATATAACGAGTATATTTGATGTATCGCGGTATTTTCCACGTGGGATGTGTAAAATGGCTATATCGTCAACACTCGAGTATAAACTGTGACGGCAAATTGAAGCCGTCTGCTTGTAATTCACTGTAAGTTTCGCTTCTCCCACACGCTGTGAATGCATCACTACTCGCCCCTCCCAACCTGAAAACTGTACCTGCTGCAGTGATGAGCGCGCGGGTCTTAGGATTTCCTCGATGAGGAAAAAGACGGAAATTAGACGGAATCGCGGGAATTACCAAACAAAACTGAGTTCAGTAAAAGGAAATAAACTATTTTCTGAGTTATTTTGGCCGCTGCAGCCACCACACATCATGTCACCTGGTGACGCAGCGGCTCAGCTGAGCTCCCCTCAGAGAAAACCGAAGAAATAACCAAAAATTCTCACTGAAACGCAAATTTTCTCTAAGTTTACTTCAAAGCTCAGGATGGAACAATACTTAAAAGACTTTTATGAATCTGGAGAACAACTTTTCTCTAAGTTTAGTCAGCAGACGATGGGCTGCAGCGTTAGAATCCCTGTAATGAGCTGATAGTCAGAACGCCGTGTGTCTCTGCTCTGATGGATGGATGGAGAAGTCTAAATGAACAGAGGTCTGTTTAACAGGCAGCTGTCTCAAGTTTTATCTTTAGGCAGCTTTTATGTTTCTTTATGAGACATTTTTATGCTGAGTTTAATTCTAAAGAAATTTATTTTATAAAAATACTTTTTTTTAAAGTGAGATACACTAGATTATTTGGTTTGGACATAATATCATCTTTAAAAATATATAATAAATACTTTTAATACCTTAAACACCCAATGACCAGCTGAACCACAGAACTTTGTTTTATTTAAGTTAAATAACACTCACTAGATTTAGAATCCTGTGGCTTTGATTTGTTGAATTATTTGTCATTAACTTTATAATTATTCACTTTTTAGGTTCATAACTGTGGTTAAAACAAAAATGTGGAGTTTAGAAATATTAAAACTGAGTTTAGGAAAAAGGAGGGAAATTTGAGTAAAAACTGGGGGGAAAAATTAATTTGGGAGGAAAGTCAAGTAAGAACCAGAGCAGAGACTTGTTTAACAGTATTGTCCTGATGAAACCTTCTCTGCAACTGATGGTTAAATATGTGAATGGATGATTCTAACGAGTACACCAGTACCTTTTAATGCACATAGCTCAAAATAACATTTGTTTTCGGAGCTTATTTTAAATATTGTGATATATATATCGTATCGCGATATCGCCAAAAAATATCGGGATATTATCTCATATCGTGCAGCCCTAGTGTGTGTGTGTGTGTGTGTGTGTGTGTGTGTGTGTGTGTGTGTGTGTGTGTGTGTGTGTGTGTCGGAGGTCCTGCCGTGTGTGTACACTAGCTTCAGAGACCATGTGAGCACTCATTCACTGAGCTCCAACAGGATGTGAAGCTCGTCAGATCGAGGGGTCTCCCATCAGGACCACGGATGCGCTGGTCCTCAAAGGTGCGTTCGGGCAGTCGGTTCTGGTACGCATGAATGAAATCCGGTTCTCATGAGGACCAGCGGACTGCTTGTGTGCTCCCCTGCATATACTGTATATATAAACTGATAAAACTACAGCTATCTGTTGTTTGTTATAAAATAGTTTCAGATTGTAGGATTTTTTTTCTCTTTTTGCTTCCTTTTCACATTTTAGTATATAATAACATATATTATCCTCCAAGCTGTAGATTATTTATATATTTATAATTATTTTCAGTATAGGTGGCCAGAAGTTTTCTTATTCAGATATTTCACCTTTTCTTTTTGTTATTGAAAATTCAAAGCTGTTTCTGCTTTTCCCCCTAACAAAAACTGGCAGAATTGTTCTAGTTTTGCTCATCGCAGCATTCTGTCGTTTTTTATTCATGTCATAAATGTGCTGCTTTGTTTCTCGCTGCTTCAGAGAGAAAGTGGATCGGGCATCAGACGAGCGCCTGTACGAGGAGGAAATCCTGACAGAAGTTTTGGAGTTGGAGGCAGAGAGCGAGGAGGACTATCAGAAGAAGCTGGCAGAGTACAAAAAACAGCAGGAGGAGTGGAAGCTCTGGAGGAAGAGACAGGTTCAGTCAGTTTATTCCTCCCGAACAGAATGATGACTGCTGCTGGAACAGCTACAAACACAAAAAAATAAAATTACTTTTAAAAGCTGTTTTACTGCTCTTGTAGTACTACACATTCACATTTTCACACATATCTTTGTCTGATGTTTTCAGAAAGCCAAAAAGAACAAGAGGAAGAAAAAAGGCCAGCTGCAGGATGACACAGAAGAGGAGGATCAAGACCAGGATGGGAGCGATTCTGAGGGACCCTATGAAGAAGGTCCTCCTAAACCAGAACCCCCTGAGAGGCCAGACTTTGACTCCATAGAGCAGTGGGTGAGGGAAAAGGCCTCGAGGATACGCAGAAGACCAGGAGAGGCCATTCTGACCCCGGTGCTGTCAGCATCAGGACACGTTACAGCCAGTGAACTCTGCCCCAGGTAGGCATGTTAAAACACAGGGTTCCTACAGGTGCATATAAATCCTGGAAAATGCTTGAATTTATTATGGTATTTTCAAGGTTTTGAAAGTACTTAGTTTTTTTATAAAATCATTGAAAGTGCCTGAAACCAGAGATGCATCAAATATTGACTAGTGATCTCAATATTTAGCATGAATCACTTAATCGATGATCAGCTTGTCTGAAACTCAAAAATCCTATTTTTTCAGTTCATAAACTCACCATCGCTATGAGCTGATTAATGCAAAGAGATGTGAACATTTTACCTCCAGATTCTTATATTTCAAGTTGGTTAGAATTGTATTTAAAGATTTTCACTATTTATAGTTTTTTGAGATAAATCATATCAATAGGTCACATCTTCACTAAAATCAGAGACAAATATCGTCTCTTAAAATCAGAATTAGTGCATCTCTTCCTAAAACTAACTGAAATTAGTTTTATAAGAGACAAAAGAGTAAGAACCCAGAAAATAACAGCCAATAAATCTATCTATAGTATTGATCACAAACTAAATGGCAGGTTGTTACACGTTTCAGATGATAACAGAAGACGTGTTCTGTTCATCCTGTTTGTTTCAGGGCTGAAGTAGCTCGAAGAGAAGACGTTTCCAGGCGATCGCTTTTTATCAAGATCCTGTACAATGATAAGCAAGTTTCCAGAACAGGAAGCTGCTCTCTGAGTTCTGACTTCAGGGCACATTTCGGTCAAATTTTCAATCTCAAGATCCTTAACCATCCCCAAAGCATTCATCTGCAGGTACAGTGAAGAAACACTGAATGTGCTTTTTATAGTCTGAGCTGCAGTCTGTTGCACTGTTTCTGTTTGTGTGTAGGTGTTTGAGCAGATTGGATCATCGTGCTTCCTCCTGGCTCAGGTGTTCGTTCCAGTTCCAGAGCCCTCAGTGGTTACAGGCAGCGCTCCTATTGAGGCGTTTGAGTTTAGCAGCAACCAGAGAGTGATGTTTGATCATGAAGGAGTTGGAAGCGGTAAATGTCTTTATTTAATAGTACTTCACTCACAATAATACAAATACAGTACTGTGTCAAATTAAAGGTATTTATTTTCTCTGCAAAATTATTTCTAAAAACCTTTCAGCCAACTTGGTCGATCCTGGCATGGTGTGCAAAAAATAAGCTGGTTGAGCTGAGAAACAGTCATGAAAACCTACAAAAGCTTCTCCAGCTGATGAACATGACCTGAACGTCGTGTCTTTAGGAACCAGTGGAGAATAGACCTGAAACACAGGACCTGAAAGACGCTTCATCCTTCAGTTGATCATCTAATGTACTTTGGGGTTGAAAGATCTTTGAATATTTTACTGGTTTAGAGCCCTATGAAATCCATTTAAATCATTTTTCAGAGCTTTTTAAAAGAAAATATCCTTTGACATTCTGGGGTACCATTCAGTAAGGCACATTTTTCACTACATTTTATTAAAGTGCCCATGACATCGGTTTCCGTGTCTTCTGACTTATCTATCATGTTGCAACGTTGAGTTCTCACCTTAAACCTGCCAGAAAGAGCAAAAAACGGCGTCCATCTGTCTCCTAGTCCAGCTAGTGAGCAGTTCTTCCAGATTTCAGACCCAGGTTTCAAACAGTTTTTTTCACTCCAGCCCGCTATGAGGTCATAGTGATCCGGACTTGCTTATATGGTAAATTCTCCTCTCACATGCACGTTCACGACACCTGGAGCGAGGCAGTGCCGCCGCCATTGCCCATAGACCGTGTAGTGTTTAGTTTCAGTTTCGTTTCTCTTTCACGCGACGCCACCGCCCCCTGCTGCAGCAGAAGTGTCAGGCTGCCAAATAAGGAGAAACCCAGCAGAACCGGAAGGCGGCGCTTTCTTCTGATCTCTGAGTTGCTCGTTAGGAAATAATTACAGCGTATTTTGAGTTATAATGGTGCAACGCTAATCTAGAGGCATCAAAGATTACACCTGTTTAATATAAAGTGATTTAAATATGGAGTCACAGGCACTTTAAAGTATACAAAAAGAAGTTAACTGAAAAGACAAATCTAAAAGACGTGGTTATATTTGATCAAGATCTTTACAATATTACCTTAAATTATTATTATTATTACCTTACATACAATAAGAGCTGTTAAAAGAATAAATACACAAAGAGTCAAAGTGCGGAGACCGGAGCAGTTTGATGAGACAGCGAAGGTGAATGACAGGAAGCTGAGTGAGGACAGATGTTATGGATGAGAGAACGAGTGATGAGTCATGGAGCGAGAGGCTGACACAGCATCAACACAACTATCGTCATTGCACCAAATGAAAGAAACTAAGATGACGTTTTCTTTTTGCTTGATGAAAACATCATTAGAATAATGACTGAACTGACCGTCAATCTAATCCACAGATAAACTTTGAAAGAGCTTTATATATTAAATCATTATTATTGCTCAGTTTCAAAGTTATGAGCATCTCTGGTTCTTTTACAGCAAATTGTAAAGAAATAACGGTGACTAAAAGTTTTAGTTCAGATCTTTGAAAGTGAGGTTCTACAGAACTGATATAATTTACATCTTCCTTGTTATAAAAAAAAAAGCTCCCTGAACAACCTCAGTTTATTGAAACAGAGATGAGGTCCGATTTGACGGATAAGCTAACAGCTAGTCACACCGGGACCAGTTACAATATGTCTTAAACCATTTCAAATACCAAGAATTTCATAGTTTTTGTAAATACTTGTATAACTCATGCATTGATTGTTCTGGTAGAATGAAACTCCAGCCCAACCCATTCTCACTACTAATAACTACGGAATTATATTTAAAACATATTTAATGTGAAATTTATGGCGATGTAAAAGTTTTTAACATAGCATGTAAATGAGCTGCTATATTATTTTAAATGTAAGCTGTACAAAGGCAGCAGAAACACTTTGTAATGGTTTCATTCAGGCTAGCTGTGAGGTCATCTCTCCAATCAGAACTAATCTCTGGTTCTCCAAACTGAAGTCGTTCAAAGAGCTTTCTACCAGATTAGGTGTTAATTACTCAAACCCTTCTCTAGCTTCTGTCCTAGTGTAAATGGAATTTTACTGGAACATGTGACATTTTAATTACCCTCCCTTTTCTTCTTCACTCCGTGCCTCCTCAGACGTGCCGTTCTCCTTTGAGTCTGATGGAATCAACAAAGTGACGCTGCTGACCTCTGGGAAGCTGGCGTGCTGCGTGTCATGGGGGATCGGGGAAGACGGCGTCCCGCTCGCACCTCCTGTTTGCCAGCAGCCTGGTGGCACACACAGGTAGTCTCTCTCTGAGATGTTTGTAGATGGTCTTACAGAGACACGGGTGTGCTCAAACTGCAGTCAGGTGTAATAATTACACAGTTACTATCAAATGTCTGTATAAAAACATACATCATAGGTTGCTGCTACATAGATGTATGTTGGACTAATGCTCCTGTGATTTATGGAACTTCAAAGGATAAAATAATTATTGAAAGCTCATAAATCTGTGCAAAACTGTAAGATAGCATTGTCTACCTGAGCCCAGCCCGCCCTTTAAAAACCACAGAGCGCGCATCCTCACAAACGTTAGCAAACAGTCATGGTGAAGCTACGAGCAAAGCACGGCAGTTGCTTCATAGACGGTTGCTCAACGAGCACAAAGGTACCGTATTAGCCCGAATATAGGATGACCCTGATTATAAGACGACCCCCATTTTTCAAGACTGATCTTCAGAAAAAAGAATAAATTCACTTTATAAAGAAACTATTTTTAATTAAATTTTGAGAAAATAATTTATATGATACCTTAATTATAGACTGCTTTAATATTTGCTTATTAATCAGACAGGAATTTAAGTTCTCTGTGACAACAGATTTCAGTCAATTGGAAAAAAAAGAGAGAAAAAAGAAGCTCTCTCTTCCTCAGTCTGGCTGAGTGGGACCTCCCTCTCTTTTTCTCTCTCTCACTGAGACTGTGTGTGTGTGTGTGTGTGTGTGTGTGTGTGTGTGTGTGTGTGTGTGTGTGTGTCAAGCCTTTATTATAATTGCACGTAAAACGCGCAGCTTCAGAAACCGGTCCTGTCTGTGGGCGTCAGGCAGCGCTGGATCCTCAGGTGTTTTTCAGGCTTGAGGAAGAATGCGTGTGTGAATCGAGCGACGCGCTCACCTGTACAGAGCTCACGCTGAAAACACTGCAGCCGCAGCGAGTCCAGTAATCCCAAATCACCGACGTCCGACAGAAGGTGTCAGCTCCTTGCGTACTAAACAGAACCGGACCGAACCAAAAACCCAAACTAGTCTGAAAACGCCAGAAGCTGGCGCTGGACTTTGCCATCAGGTGTTTTAATCCTCAGTGGACCTGTAACTTTGAGGTGGAGCGGACGTCTGGGACCGCTCACGGTCTAAGAGCTGCTTCCTGCTGGCGCCGCTTCTGCCATTTGAACATAAAGCATGCGACCCCTGCTGGGGCGCGATATTAAGACGACCCCCCCTTTTAAAATTATTTTTAATGAAAAAACCTCGTCTTATATGCGAGCAAATACGGTATTTTTTACTCCTTTCATCTGAGACCCTGAAGACCCACTGACGTCTAGTGACCGGAGAGGAGAAGAGAGATGGGCGGGGCTTAGGGAAGCTCAGCTCCCCAACTGCCCCGCCCATTAGAAAGTAAAGTTTAGCTTCAGGAGGTTGGATGAGGGGTGGAAGAACAACAGCTGACCTTCAAGTAAGGGTCAGTTTGACCAACGCAGAGCTTTGACCTGTTATTGATGTAAAAGAAATGATTCAGAGTGAACAGAAAGTGATGAATATGAGACCTTTAAATGAAGAGCTATAAAATCCAAAAATTGCTCCAATGACCATGATGTTACTGAGCTCTGATTGGTCAGCAGACTGGCCTGACCTGAAACCCATAGATGAGACAACAGACCCAACAATACAGATGACCTGAAGGCTGCTGTCAAAGCAACCTGAGCTTCCCTCAGCAGCTCCAGGCTGATCTCCTCCATGACACCAAGCACTGATGCAGGAATTCATGAAGGAGGAGGTCCAAGCAGGTGTTGAGCACCTAGTATGAAAAGACGTTTCTTAAGCCTGATATTTCTGTTTAAAATATTATTTTTAAAATTAACTTAATGTAATATTATCATTTTGATAAATGTCACTGTGTAATGAGCCTATATAATATGAGTTTGACTTCTTGAACTGATACCTTTTTAGATGCACATGTTTATTATTATTGTTTATGTTATTTTGTTTCCATCTTGTTTGTTTGTTTATGTCAGTGTTTGCTGTGGGATAGGTGAGAATGAGCTCTGACTTCAGCCCATTTCCTTTTTGATTACCGTTTCTTTCGTGTCTCTGCGTCTTAGTGGTTTGGGCCGTCTTGATGCCGTCACATGTATTGGTGCGTCTGGACTGTACGACATGAAGAAAATCAGTGAGTGGGCCACACAGTCACGACTGGACCCCAACGATCCAAAGAATGCCTCCATCATGCAGCTGCTAAAAGTGAGCTACAGGACAATTCACTGAAGTTCAAACCAGTCAGAGTTTGATGAGGAGACTTTGTTTGTTCACAGGTGGCATGCAGTGGAGAGGTGACGGCTCCGGACTACTTCCGTCTAGAACATCTGCAGGAGGAGTTTAACTTTGCGTCTGATGAAGAGTTGGAGAAATCCAAAAGATTCCGCCTGCTCAGGCTGAGGAACCAGAGTGTCCCTGAGTTTCGCAATTACAAGTTTGTTCCTGCATTCGAGAGTGAGATCTCTGACGAAGTGTTCCAGGTCAGCAAAGCTCAGTTATCCAGTGGGCATTATGGGTACAGGCCCAGGGGCCTACGCTGTTTTAGAAAGGAAAAGAACCCTGTCTTTACAGCCCTCAGGACCCTTTTCATCCAGTCAATTTCAAACAAATAAATGAAATTATTAAAAACTTTTAAAAAAATTTAAGTTTAAAAATATCAACAACCAATGGTAGGTATGTGATCTAATTAACAGTAGTTCAAATTTCAGAGTCAGGATCAGGGTCAGTGAACACACCATGAGAGGTCAAGCATCAGAGCACGATTCAACAGGGAGACTGCCGGGGGTCCATCATGGTGCCTGAGGGGAAAATGCTAAGAAACGGATGCAGAATTCAGCATTTTCTCAGGAGGAATAGAAAAGCCAGTTTTAAAATGTTTTATCAAAGTTCAAATCAACCGTGTTTAGTTTGTGTGGAGATCCGATGTGATGAAAGGACAGACGTGGACTGATAAAGTTAGCGTCAGAGCAGAGAGGCATTATGGAAGCAGCTTCTGCTGACAGGAGTCAGAGGAAGGAAGCTTCAGGCAGCAGAGAGCTGGTGAAGGAATGAATCGTTGACCATCATAAAATCACATTTCTCTTTACTCCACGCTGACTGCATTAAGATGGAGTTCACAATATCACATCTGTTAAGATGAATCAAAAAAACTATCAAATATTCATTTATTTTAATTTTAAACAATCTAATGTACACGCCTGTCTTTAGTTTAGATTGTTGTTAAATTCTTAGTTTTTAAAGTCTTTGAGCACTCTGCAGGTCAGAGTCTGAGTGTGGTGGGCTGGAGAATTATTAGTGGCTTTCATTCTCTTTTTCTTTCATTCTGCTTTTAGGAATATGAAAAACGATTGAGGGATGAAGAGGTTATCGACACCAAAGAACATCTGGATTCACACAGAGCTCTAGTGGCCAAACACCTTCAGAAGGTAAGAAGCACACAGAAAGTAAAATGTTTTACTTTGATACCGAGCACATAGTACTACTTTCTGTTTTCCCACAGAGACGAAAATCAGTCATCAACCGATTCATTCTGGCCAAACATCACTACCAGCTGTCCGACTTGGTGGTTGAAGAGGAAATCCTGAGCATCGGGTAAATCCTCCTCCAGGCATCATTAACTGAACAGTCTATTGTGTTTGACCTGATTGTGTTATGTGTCAGAGTAAGTACATTTGATCTCTTTTGCATCATAATATACTCTTCTAACTTCTGTGTAATGTTCCTTTTGTTGAACAAAGAGAAATGGTTCAGAGAAAGCTGCAGTTCCCAGCTCCAGTTGAAAAGGAGTGCTTAGGTAGAACGGATTGCCGAGGTCAGGGCTGTCCTCATCAGAATCAGCTCAGCTGTGAGGGGAACAGGGTCAGCGTTTGGCACAGGTTGATGTAAGTATGTTTCCTGTCCTGGTAGCTCGTCTGATCTCCACCTCTCTCCTCTGGAATTCAGGCGATTTTTCAAAAGAGCTCCATCACATGAGGATGTGCAACTAATTAATATTAATTTATAGCATTTTGTGCCATTTGCACAGTAGAGCCAGAATAGAGCTTTCTAGGCATTTTGTTCATTACTGAGACTGAAAGTTTTAATTGTTCTTTTCCATGCTTCTGCTGTTCTGTTATAAATGTTTACAGTGGTGCAGGTTCAGGGTATGTTCTTTAGTGCTTTACTTTCACTCCTTTTGTGTTTTTAGTTTGAAATCCAGCCATCAGTACAGTAGTGATCGTAGCTCTCCTGCAGTTTTCAGTCCTTTCTGGAATTTGCAGGATTAATACTTCAAAAATCATCAAACTTATCAATATTTAGTGAAAAGACTCAAAATGTTCTACAGAATCATTGCTTTATGTTTAGTATTTTTCAGCATTCTTATGCTTTTTGATTTTTAATGTATACATTTATTTTTAGCTGATGATTTATTCTAATTTAATTTAGTTTGCTGGTTTATTTCAGAAGGACTTTGAACGTTAATGACTGTAGATGTACCAGAATCAACTATAAAGGCTACTTTTCATGTGTTGCCCTCCGACAGATGTTAAAAAAAATCACTAAAATAAAATACGGGTATATCAAACCCTAAATTTACAGTCATTAAAAAGTTCCTCCAACCCCAAACAAGTTCTAAACGTGTCAAATATACTAAAGCCAATAATATTTCACTTTAAAAAGTTAACAAAGAAGTTCTCTTTAAAAACAAACCTTTTTGTCATATTAGTATAAGTACTCAGAATGAACACATGGTATTTGTTGTTGTTTGACACCATAAGATTTTAATTAACTAAATCTAAGACTTCTCCTCATTAGTCCAATTTTTAAGTGTACTTGAGGTGAAAATCCTAAACATCAGTACTGACTGTGATTGTAAAAATGCAAATACTTGGAAGTACTGAATACTGTTCATAGTTTATTTATTTATTTATTAACATATATTTATATGGAGGATTAACCCCTTGAGATGCGACATCTCGTTTTCGAGAGGGTCCTCCTTTACAACAAAACAGAACAAATGAACAAGACAACAGATCAAAGATAACAGTTAATGACAGCATTACAACACACAACTATCAACATACACGCACACACACAACGACTCACTATGCTCCAACCCACCCCACCCAACACAATCCCCACAACAAACATGATTAATAATAATAATTGATTAAAAAGAAAGAAAAACAAATAAATTAAAAGTATATAAACATGACCAATAAACTCAAAATGGAAGTAAACACAATTAGTAACATAGACAAATGTTCTGAAGATGTCCAACCAGAGCTCTACGGAACAGTGTGAATGAAGATATGGAGCGGATGGATAGGGGAAGATTGTTCCAGTCATGTGGAGCCTTAAAACAAAAAGCAAATTTCCCAACCTCCCTTTTAATTCTTGGAACAACAAAAAAGATCTGATCATTGTGTCGTAGACTGTGTTGTGAATTATAACGTATTAAATGTAACTTAAAGATATTCTGGGTAATTAAAATAAAAACTCTTTAAAATAAACTGAAACCAGTGAAACTGTCTCCTGGCAGAAGGTGCAAACCAGGATAGTTGTTCGTACATCACACAGTGATGAGTCCTGAAGGGACAGCGAAGCACAAAACGACATATACTGTTAAATGACACATCAATAGAACGCAGACAGGAAGCAGTAGTGTTTTGATAGATGATGTCAGCATAGGGCCGGGCGATATGACGATTTTAGACCGTTTAACGATCTACATGTCTTACGATCTGTCATTTTTGGGAGATGGTTTTATCATGATTCATCCATTTTTCCCACCGGCCGTGAAAGCCTCACGAAACAGTCGTGAAATGTAATACGCAGCGGAGAAGCGAAGGACGTTATCACACCTTTGTTTGACGTTAAACCAATCAGAGTGATTCATGGTGATATTAGCCCGCCCCCCTTCACGTGTGTACAACCTAACAACAACAAACATGGCGGCGGCCGAGAGCGAACATGAGGATTTGGTTCCGAAGAGAAACTCGTCCTCCATTATATGGAACTGCTTTGGCTTTTCACCAGACGACAAAGAGCAAATGAAAATCATTTGCAAGGAGAGCGTCAAGGCAAGTGATGGCAACACCTCAAGAGCAGCTAAAGCTAAAAAGTCAGTGCTTCCAAGCATTAAACGCTAACAGAGGCATCACAGAACTCCGAGGCAGAGACAGCAACGATGGAACAGCGTGACTGATGCGGTAACGTTCCACTTGTGTCCTGAGCGACAAGTAGAAGGAGTGGGATTTTAAAAAATGATAAAAGTATTGGATCCGCGCTACGAGTTGCCCAGCTGCCTGCAAGTTTTTTTCGAACACCGCGATCCTGCGCATGTATGCTGAATGCAGAGAAAGTTGCATTAAATATTAAGAATGTGGAGTTCTTTGCTTCCACAAGCGATCTCTGGTCCAGTAGTCACACATCTGAGTCGTATTTGAGTGTAACCATTCATTTCGTCAACAACTGGGAGCTGCAACGTGCAACACTGCAAACAACCTTTCCGAGGACCACACAGGAGAGCACATGATTGCAGCGGGACTGAGAGAGGTTCTAGAGATGTGGAGCCCAGAAGAAGAAAACATGACCTCTATGACTCTAACATGGTGAAGGCTCTGGATCTGAAGGGCTGGACACACAGCCATGCTTTGGCCACAGATTACATCTTGCGAGTGGTGAGTTTATAGAATAATCACAATTAAAATCAGTTATTTCATATTTTAAAAGGTTTTAATGTGTAAATATAAGCCTAACATGTAAATGTTTACATGTTGCACTGGTGATTGTTCTTAATTTTAATAAATATGTTTATTTATTCAATGTTTCTCTTTTTTAATATGTAATTTTAGTTATGCTGATAATTTTTTTAAAATCATGATAAAATCGAGATTGTGATAATACAATTTAAAAATCGTGATATTCTATTTTTGCCATATCGCCCAGCCCTATGTCAGCATAATCTAGAGTGGGCAGAAGCAGCTGTGTGGCTATTCTTTTTCTAACCAGAAGATTGAAACAGTTAACAGATTGATAGAGTACTTTGAGACGAGAATTGAGTTTATGTGTAGTGACTTGAATATGTGTTTTAAAGGAGAGATCTGATTCCAGCCAGACACCAAGATATTTATAGGTCTCAGTTTGCTCCAGAGGGGAACGGTCAAGAAAATGAAGATTAAGATGTTTTTCAGCTATATCCCAGTCTTTCCTATGAAACAGTAATGAGTAGGACTTGGATTTATTGAGAAGAAGTTTATTGGCTGATAGCCACTGCTGAACTGAATTGAAGTCATGTTGTAAAGAACGACTAATCCCGGCAATAGTTGGCTTACTACTGTAGATGACTGTATCATCAGCATAAAGATGAATATTGCAATCTGTGCAGTTAAGGAGCCCATCTTTAAGTTTAAACTGGGAAAACTTACTAATAAATTCAGTGAGATGTAGTTGAAAACGGACAGCTTTGTGATTGCATGCTTCTTGCGACTAACAGGATTCTGGGACTTAACGTGTTCAAGCTGGCTGAACCCAAACGGCCTCTGAAACCTCAGAGGAAGGAGAGAAAGAAAGTGACGGCTCAGAATCTGCCTGACGGAGACGTCAAAGTGCTCATCAACATCATCCAGGCTCACAACATCCCAGTCCGCAAGTCACAGAGCAAGTGAGTGCCACCAGTCAGGCTCCAGAAAGCCAGAGAGAGTGTAAAGTCTCATTAGCATCAAGCTAACTGTTGTTTTAATCGTCATGTGTTTTAGTAAACCAGGACAGTCTTCTCAGAGCGCCATCCAGGGTAGTGATCGGTACCTCAGCCAGGTACAGTACACCTCCGCTCTGCTTTCCTGCTCAGTCTAATGAGCCTCTGCATGTTTATTGTAAATCTTTATTTAGATGACATCATCACCGTATTCAGAGGATAATAGAAGCCTAATCTTTATTTAACTAAGAGAGGAGGGCTTGACTCATCTGGAGATTTCTGCACAGTTTAAAGCTATGAAAGTCTCCCTCACAGTCTATTCCTGTCACCCATCATCTATGCTTTCCCCTTAACAAGGAGCTGATCTTTTATTACTGTAGCTTCGAGTCTTCTTCACCACTAATCATGAAGACTTACTCCCTAAAAGGAATGAAAACAGGCTGGAACGCCAAGAGTCACACAGCTCACACAAAGTATTCAAATAATATCGCACACTATACTGTAGTTGTCATAATCTGAGGTTTTGTGAGGATCCTGGAGCAACACAACAGTCGGAGGAAAACAGGAGGTAAGTAAAATAATGTTTTATTATAAGGTTTGGTGGTGTGGAGGTGGATCCAGGAGGATCCGGGTACAGGAGGCTTCAGAGAGGAGAGCGAGTATATGGAGAGGAGGATAACGTGCTGAGATGAGGTTTGAACTGAGGTCTTACTGGTAGGATGAAGATAGGGATCTTGGGGAGGTTTTGTCTGTCCTGGGTGAGACTGGTTGGAGCGGTGGTGAGAGGTTGATGGAGGATGAATGGAGTGGAGGCAGCTGGCTGGCAGGGGGACAGGCAGACCAGGTGGACATGAGGTTGAGGAGGACTCTGGAGGATCTTGAGGTGGACGACGCCGGATGAATGACTGGAAGAACAACAGAGTGATTATTAGAAGTCAAAAACAAGAGGCTACTAAGCAGACCTGTGTTTACCACTGGCGAGGTGGAAAAGACTGGCGTCGTCCCTCTGTGGATCTGCTCCTTATGAAGGTCCTCTGATGAAGCTGATGAGCTGCAGCTGGAGAGGATCTGCCTGCCACGCCCTGAGGGAGAAACACAAACTGCCTGCAGGCACCCAGGACATGACAATAGTTACATATTGTCCATCAGTTATAACAGTTCTTTAACCGTTTAGTAAACTCTACTCTCTTCAGCTTAGCATGGTTTTAGTTTAAAGCTGGTATGAAAGGCGACCTGCATTCCTTTTCTTTATGACTCAGGTGCCGGTCAGGCCTTTTGTGGAGGTGTCCTTTCAGCGCACGGTGCTTCAAACCACCACAGCCGACGGCCCAAACCCCAGCTGGAACGAGGAGCTGCAGCTGCCTTTCAGGTCAGCTTCCCCACTCGTCTTCTTAGACGTCATATATCCACCTGCAGGAAACGTTGTAAATAAAATAGTTCCCAGTGCTAAAAAATGCTGACTCATTAAACTCAGGGTTCTTATGAAGTCTTGAAGATGTTTGAATTTAAATTAATTACTGGTAATTTATTTAAATTCTTTTGGGCTCAAACCTCATTTCTCTGTATTTGTCTTCTCTTACATCCAAATTTGTGGACAGCTTTTTAAAGATTTGTTGTTCAGTTGTGACCACTCGGGGTTTATTCTTTGTCAAAGTTTTTTTTTTTAATGTTTCCCACAGTGATGATGTTCTGGTAAATTTAGTTGTTGTATTTTTTTGTTTTGATAAATCAGAAAATGTCAACTTTGTAGGTCAGAGCTGCACAAAATTCAGTAGTCAGTATCTACTAAGAATTTGTTTTAGAATGGAAAAGGTTGAGGAATTTAAATGAATTTTAAGTTGTGAGAACTCTGTAAATACTTCTCTGCAGCGCTCCAAACGGAGACTACAGCACCTCTGGCCTGCAGTCGGTCAAAGATGAAGTTTCCATCAACATCTTTGATGAAGCTGCAGTGGTGAATAAACATTGGTCATTTTTCACCTCCCCGCTCAGTTTCCACATGCCTCGCTGCTCCTTTATTTGAATTCTGAATCATTTTGCTCCACAGAGCAACAGAGAGCGGGGCCCTGCTGTTCAGACACAGATAGAGAAGCACTGGCTGGGCTCGGTCAAGATTCCTTTCAGCACAATTTACTCTCAGTCCAAAGTGAGATTTTACTGCTTACAAACTGAAAGTTACAGAAGTTTCTGGTACTTGTGGCTGATTGTTCTTCCTGTTCCTGTCAGATCGATGGAGCGTTCAAAGTGAACACGCCCGCCGTGCTGCTTGGATACAGGAAGGAACATGGCAGCTATGCTGCTTCTGATCATTTCAGGAAACCGAGGGACGAGGGAACGTTTATTAGACTTTTCATCACCATCGAACCTCAGCTGGTGCCTGGAGAGTCTATTAGAGAGAAGGTAGGTTTATCAGCTGACATCTCTTTCTGCTTTGTTGTGCAGGTTTATTTTTGTCAAATTATTTTGTTTTGAAACAGCTTATTCTCTGAGAATTATGTAATGACAGTAGCTTATTCATTTATTTTGTCATTGTTCTGCCTCGTTTTTGCTCTGCTTCATGCCCTAGATAAAGGAAATAAAGGAATCTGTAAGTTTTAACTCTTGACCTCATTCTCTTCATTCACATATGAAAACATGTCTTTATGTAGTGCTGTGACCCTTTACCCTTTAATTCAGCTTGAGAGTCAGGAGGATGAGCGATTACTGCAGGCGTCGGCGGCGTTTGAGAGGGCTGCAGCGCTGCAGTACCCAGACAGACCCTGCATCACTACAGTCATAGACCTGAATGAGGAGACGGTTTTCATCCTTCGTTACATCCGACCACTCAACCCCCCACAGGAGTTCCTTGATGCGTTTCCTAATAACCCTCAGAAAGCCACGGTTGGTCTGATTGAGCTGGATACAGATAAATAATAGTAAAATAGTAAAACTTTTACTGTGGTCATACAGACGCTGGTTGCTCGATACGTCTCCCTCATCCCGACTCTGCCTGATGAGCTTTCCTTTTACAGACCCTGTAATTTGTGGAGCACCTGTGATGTGAGTGAATCTTCTTTGAGATGCTGGAGGAGTTCATTTTATAGTGATAGTTTTTTTTTTTTTAGCAATTCCTCACTCTGCTCAGAGGAGATGAGGGAGAACACGCTGTTCTGTTGTGCAACTATTTTCTGTTTTTGGACAAGAAAGCCTGGCTTCTAATAGGCACAGCCATACCAGAGGTGGGTGACGTTCACTGACTAGCTCAAAGGACTTTAAACATCTACATGGAGTCGGTCATTTTCCATGTGTTCAGGGACATTAACCTTTGTGAAATGCTGACTGTCCTCAGGGACCCACAGCTTGTGTTCTCACCCATGAGCCGAGCGGTTACTTCATCTGGAACCCGAGCAGCGGTCAGTGCTTTCAGAGGGACAACGCCTTCTGTCCTCTCCAAACAATCGGCTGCTTAGTCAACGCTGACAACGTGAGTGAAAATGAATATACCGTACTGATGTCATATTACCATCATTTTGTAACATTTTCAGATTTTGTTCTCTTCCTCGTTTAGATTTGGTTCAACGTTCAAGAAAAAACGTCACCAGCAAACACAAGTTTTGACACCACAGACAGCAGTTGGTGGAAGCCGTTTTTCTCCCGCTCCTTCACACACCCTGGGCTGTCTAGTGTCCAGGTGAGTGTTCAGTTTTTATTTTTAATCATACATGTCTCCTCGCCTTGCCTTCTTCCGCTTATCCGGGTCCGGGTCGCGGGGGCAGCATTCCACGTCGGGCAGCCCAGGCCACCTTCTCCCCGGCCAAGTCCACCAGCTCCTCAGCTGGGACGCCCAGGCGTTCCCAGGCCAAACTGAAGATGTATTTCCTCCAGCTTGTCCTGGGCCGACCTGGGGGCCTCCTGCCGGCAGGACATGCCCAGAACACCTCCAGAGGGAGGCGTCCAGGAGGCATCCTTACCAGATGCCCGAACCACCTCAACTGACTCCTTTTGATATGGAGGAGCAGCGGCTCTACTCAGAGTCTCTCCCGGATGTCCGAGCTTCTTACCCTATCCCTAAGGCTGAGCCCGGCCACCCTGCGGAGGAAACTCATTTCAGTCGCTTGTATCCGTGATCTCGTTCTTTCGGTCATTACCCAAAGCTCATGACCATAGGTGAGGATTGGGACGTAGACCGACCGGTAAATCGAGAGCCTTGCTTTCTGGCTCAGCTCCTTCTTCACCACAACTGATCGGTTCAGCGTCCGCCTCACTTCAGACGCTGCCCCAATCCGCCTGTCGATCTCCCGTTCCCTCCTTCCCTCACTCGTGAACAAGACCCCGAGATACTTGAACTCCTCCACTTGAGGCAGGACCTCTCTCCCGACCCGGAGTTGGCAATCCACCTTTTTCCGGTCGAGAACCATGGCCTCAGACTTGGAGGTGCTGATCCTCATCCCAGCCGCTTCACACTCGGCTGCGAACCTCCCCAGCAAGAGCTGAAGGTCAGAGCCTGATGAAGCTAGGAGGACCACATCATCCTCAAAAAGCAGAGACGCGATTCTCCTGTCACCAAACTCCACCCCCTCCACACCACGGCTGCGCCTAGAAATCCTGTCCATAAAGGTTATGAACAGGACCGGTGACAAAGGGCAGCCCTGGCGGAGTCCAACCCTCACTGGGAACAGGTCCGACTTACTGCCGGCTATGCGGACCAGACTCACACTCCTCTGGTACAGGGACTGAATGGCCCTTAACAAAAGACCATCAACCCCATACTCCTGGAGCGCCCCCCACAGGGTGCCCCTGGGGACACGGTCATAAGCGTTC
Source organism: Callopanchax toddi (assembly GCA_006937965.1). Lineage (NCBI taxonomy): Eukaryota > Metazoa > Chordata > Actinopteri > Cyprinodontiformes > Nothobranchiidae > Callopanchax > Callopanchax toddi. Next base: position 2,528,532 of record SSNR01000059.1, on the reverse strand, counting down.
TCCAAATCCATTAAACACATGTGGATTGGTTGGGCAAACTCCCATGACCCCTCCATCACCCTAGCGAGGGTAAAGAGCTGGTCCACAGTTCCACGACCAGGACAAAAACCACATTGCTCCTCTTCTATCTGAGGTTCAACTATCGACCGGACCCTCCTCTCCAGGACCCTGGAGTAGACCTTCCCAGGGAGGCTGAGGAGTGTGATCCCCCTATAGTTGGAACACACCCTCTGGTCCCCCTTCTTAATAATAATAATAATAATGCATCAGTTTTATATAGCGCTTTTTAGGTCACTCAAAGACGCTTTACAGAGTTGCATTATTCATTCACACATTCTCACCGGTGGTGGTAAACTACGACAAACGTTTGTAGCCACAGCTGCCCTGGGGCAGACTGACAAAAGCGAGGCTGCCATTCTGCGCCATCGGCCCTTCTGACCACCACCAACATTCACACACAGTCACACTCACATTCACACAGGCAAGTTGGGTGAAGTGTCTTGCCCAAGGACACAACGACAACCTAACCCAGCCGGAGCTGGGGATCGAACCGATGACCCTCCGGTTACCAGACCGGCCACTCTCCCAACTGAGCTAATGCCGCCCCTTAAAAATGGGAACCACCACCCCGGTCTACCACTCCACAGGAACTGCCCCCGATGACCACGCAATGTTGCAGAGACGTGTCAACCACGACAGTCCTACAACATCCATCGCCTTGAGATACCCAGGTCGGATCTCATCCACCCCCGGGGCTCCGCCGCTGCGTAGTTGTTTGACTACCTCAGCAACTTCTGCCCCAGAGATTGGACAGTCCATCCCCAGGTCTCCCAGCTCTGGTTCCTCCTCGGAATGTGCGTCGGTGGGATTAAGGAGCTCCTCAAAGTATTCCTTCCACCGCCCGACTATAGCCACAGTTGATGTCAGCAGCTCCCCGTTCCCACTGTAAACAGTGTGAGCAAGTTTCCGCCTTCCCCCCCCTGAGGCGCCGGATGGTTTGCCAGAACCTCTTTGGAGCCGATCGATAGTCTTTTTCCATGGCCTCACCGAACTCCTCCCACGCCCGAGATTTTGCCTCAGAAACCGCCACCGCTGCACTCCGCTTGGCCCTCCGGTACCTGTCTGCTGCCTCTGGAGACCCACAGACCAGCCACGCCCTGTAGGCCTCCTTCTTCAGCCTGACGGCTCCCCTAACCTCTGGTGTCCACCAGCGGGTACGGGGGTTACCGCCACGACTAGCACCGGCTACCTTGCGACCACAGCTAGCAACAGCCGCCTCAACAATCGCAGAGCGGAACAAGGCCCATTCGGACTCAATGTCCCCCACTGCTCTCGGGACGCGGTCGAAGCTCTGCCGGAGGTGGGAGTTGAAGACCATCTTGACAGGCTCTTCTGCCAGGCGTTCCCAGCAGACCCTCACTATACGTTTGGGTCTACCAGGTCTGCGTAGCATCTTCCCCTGCCATCTGATCCAACTCACCACCAGGTGGTGATCAGTAGGGCTGTCGCGGTTGAGGAATTCCCCCTGCGGTGAGTCAGGGCGGCTCAATATTGCTGTGTGCGATTTTATTGCAGCACTTTCTTTATTTAGCACATTTCTTTGTAAATTAATAAATTACTAAATTCATGGGAATATGTCCTTTGAAACATGGTGCTTACACATTTAAAAAAGGTAATAAAAGAAGACATGGCAATTTTTAACACTTTATTGAATGCAGATCAACGGCACAGATCGCAAATATCAACACTTGTTTTTCCGAGAGTCAGATTCCGACTGAACTTAACAAAAACAAAATTCAGAAGAATGTTTAACTTTTGAATGTAAATTTTGCTGCAGCATCTAACTGAAATAAAAAGCGCCCGTTTTGTTAAAATCAAGTATATAAAATAAGATTAACCTGGCGCGGGGGGGCACTATCATTTCACTTTCACACACAGAAATAACGGTGATTTATAGCTCTGTCATGTCCTTGTTACGCACAAGGAAAACCAGCATGTTAACCTGATGGTTTCAGACAGGATCTGAGGGGGATGACAACATTTCCAACGACACTGAAAACCCTCTCTGAAGGTGCGCTCGTTGCGCAAATACACGTGTACTTGCGTGCGACTCTGGAGAGCAAAGGGAATCGCTCTTGGTTGTTACGCCACCGTGTCAGGGGATCAGGGGTCGCGTTACCCGGAATTTTACTGTATTTAACCGTTTTTTGTTTTTTTTTTTACTCTGACAGAAAGATCTGAAGGGCGCCGGTCATTCTGACAGGTTTGCGCGCACGCCATCAGACGTCATAGGCAATCACTGAATTGTCCCCACTAATAATTCGAACCAAGGATGCAGAAATAGCGCTGCGTCTCCACTAATACCTGCAGCCCAGACTGAGGTTCTGCTGAGCGCAGACCTGTGATCCAGACGTCCTGCGCTCTGCAGCAGAAGAACACTGGTCCGCCATCAGGTGTCAGACCTGATCCGCTCAAACGCCCCTTTGCAATCCGGTGCTCAGCACGCGATCAGATATGGATTAACTACACTTTCTGTTGTAATGCGCACTCAGAGTAGCGTTTATAAGCTGTGGAGGCTTGTTGACACGCAAAATCTGCTCCACGAGCCGAGCGCACACATAGAACTGGACCTCAAACACTCCCTCACGCGAGGAGGTCCGCATTAAACAGCAGCACCAGGTTTTCCCCCGAGTATCTCAATGAAAAATATGTGAACCCCTCATCTCTCTCATGATCTCATAATGAACGTTAATATTATACGGTAATCAGAGTCCTGCGGAGCGCACAGAGCTGCACCTGCTGCTGCGCTCGACTCCGAACGGAGTTTTTAGTAATGTCTATCTGATGACTGGCTGATCGACTAATTTAGAGTCTAATCCTATGGATTTATGTGCTAAATGGACCCAGTGTTAGAGTAATAATGCTACTGAAAATGTAATTATTATAATTTTTAAAATTAATATGTGACGGATAAAAATAGATTATGACCGGATTTTTTTAACCCTGTCAGTCAAATGACGGAAAATCCCCTCTGCAGGGGATTTTCATTAGGGTCGATGGGTTCCTCCTTCAGGTAGCGATTGAGCTCCAGCTCGGCTCTAACTCTCTTTGGAACAGATGCAGAAGACGTGCTGGTCCGTGACTTCAGCAGGTCTCCGAGCGTTTTTTTTTTTTTTTGCCGCTGGTGACAGCACTGTCTCCGCCAAGGATTCTGGCTGGGCTGCAGCTGACGCACTGGCACCGCTCCCTCCATCTTCCATGTGTACGATCTCCTCGATCAGCGTGCACTTTACCTCATCATCATCAGTATTGTCAGGTGCAGTAATTGCAGTGGCCCGTCATGCAGCGCGGTAGGTTTCTTAATATCGCGATATTTCATTTGTGCGGTTACCGTGACCGCCCTAGTGATCCGCTCTTCTCTTCACCCAAGTGTCCAAAACATACGGTCTCAGGTCAGATGATACAACTATAAAGTCAATCATCGACCTGTAACCTAGGCTGTCCTGGTACCAGGTGTACCGATGGGCATCCTTATGATCGAACATGGTGTTTGTTATGGCCAAACTGCGACTTGCACAGAAGTCCAATAACAGAACACCACTCGAGTTCAGATTGGACGGGCCATTCCTCCCAATCACGCTCCTCCAGGTCACGCTGTCATTGCCCACGTGAGCGTTGAAGTCCCCCAGCAGAACAATGGAGTCCCCAGTAGGAGCGCTATCCAGCACTCGTCCCAGAGACTCCAAAAAGGGTGGGTATTCTGAGCTGCTATTTGGTGCATAAGCACAAACAACAGTCAGGACCCGTTCCCCAACCCGAAGGCGCAGGGAAGCTGCGCTTTCGTCCCCCGGGGTAAACCCCAACGTACAGGCAGAGAGTCTTGGGGCTAACAGAAAGCCCACCCCAGCCCTCCGCCTCTCACCCGGATCAACTCCAGCAAAGAAGAGTGTCCAACCCCTCTCCAGGACTCGGGTTCCAGAGCCAATGCTATGTGTCGAGGTGAGCCCGACTATATCTAGCCGGTATCGCTCAGCCTCTTCCACAAGCTCCAGCTCCTTCCCCGCCAGAGAGGTGACGTTCCATGTCCCGATAGCCAGTTTTCCTGTCCGGGGATCGGACCGCCAAAGCTCCCGCCTTGGTCTGCCACCCGACCCACATAGCACCGGACCCTTCATGCTCCTCCTGCAGGTGGTGGGTCCACAGTTGGATGAGCCCATGTATCCGGTTCGGGCTGGGCCCGGCCGGGCCCCATGAGCGAAAGCCCGGCCACCAGGCGCTCGCTCACGGGCCCCAACCCCAGGCCTGGCTCCAGGGTGGGACCCCGGTAACCCTCCGGGCCGGGTACTCGAACTTTTTGGTGTTCTCTTCATGAAGGGTCTTCTGAACCGTTCTTTGTCTCACCCCTCCCCTAGGACCAATTTGCCATGGGTGACTCTACCAGGGGCACAAGTGTCCCAGACAACATAGCTCCTAGGATCATTAGGGCACTCAGACTCCTCCACCACGATAAGGTGACGGTTCAAGGAGGAGTTAATCATGCATGTAATGATTAAAAATAGAATGCATGTGTTCATTTCTCCTTTAGCCGGAGGAGCTGGTGTACTTCCAAACAGACAAAGCAGCTGCAGCTGAGCTTCAGGACAGGTGAGTCATACCAGCTAATGTTGTCAACTCTCACACCACCTACCATTACAGTCCAGATAAAACACATTGGTTCAATCTGAGCAGAATCAAGAAGATTCTGAAGGAGAAGATCATGGAGTGGCGCCCTCGTCACCCAACTCGCTGGAACCGGTACTGCAACAGCATCCTGAAGCAGTTCCTGCCCAAACTGGAGCTGAGCAGAGGACGGGATGTGGCTGAGGAGCATCGTCACGAGCTGCAGAGCCTTCTGGGAGACTACAGGGTGAGTCTCAGAAACATGATGTGTAACTGGTCAGTTGTTTTAAGCAGTTCAGATGCTGGCAGACAGTATGTGAACTTCAATAAAATGACATCACTTTATTTTTCAGATTGCAGGATTCCCCCTGCATCTGCCGTTCTCTGAGATCCATCCCATCATAGAGGCGGTGCACAGCACCGGAGTTCATCAAATCCAGGCGTCCAATGTGGAGTTTGCTCTGGCCGTGTACGTCCATCCTTACCCCAACAACGTGCTCTCTGTCTGGGTGTACCTGGCCTCCCTCGTCCGCTCCTGATTCAAACAACCTCATGGTGTTTCTGTACTTTGTTTTTATAAATGTTATAACACCATTTTCGGTCACATTTTAGTAGATATTTTTATGGCAGATGCTCTGTTTGGAAATTCAACATGTGACTGTAGTACCAGACAGAAATAAAATGATTTTTTTAAATTTCTGCAACAGAAATTCATAAACAGACAAACCAGATGATACCAAAGCCAAGATGTTTACGTGTTTGATAAACAAAATAAAAAGGACCAGCGCCCGTCTTAAGCTGTTCACTTTTATTGTTAGAAGTTCAACATTTCCAATGGTGTTCATGCAAGACTTTACAAGAAAATACATCTTGATCAAAACTCGTCCTCCCTTTTATCAGAATGGATTTACGTGAAACCCCACACCCTTAAACGTCTCTAGGAGCGTTGACTTCAGATCTCTGTGAACATCAGTCCGTTGTTGACCACTGGAGTGCTTGGAAAAACTGATGGGACCCAAATACTAAATGTACCAATTCCTATTTCTGTGCTGCTCGTGTTCAGATCTTTAGATGAATCCATTGAGTTCCGAAAAATAAAACTAGCAAGAATATTCCAGAAGAGCCAGCTAGTAAAATCTGGATGATTTTAGTGACAAATATTTGTTCATGTCTCTAGATTTTTACTCTTATTAAAGCAAACAAAACAAAGTACATTTTCAGACACTTTAAACCCATCATCATCCAATTTTTCTTCCAAAGGATTATTCCCACTAAGGTAAATGTGAAAATAATAATACAGTTTGATCAGAAAACATTTTAGGTGACACTAAATACAGCAAACGGTATTCCCAGGATAAAGCGCAATGACAGAGAAGTGCTGGGCGCCGTCACTCTCCAGAGCGACAGCAGGTTCTGAAACCAGACTGCGGGTTCTGAAACCAGACTGTGGGTTCTGAAACCAGACTGCGGGTTCTGAAACCAGATTGCAGGTTCTGGCAGCCGCTGGCCGTGTCTGCACGAGGACCTGAAGAGAAACATCACACACTGGTTACCTACTGACCTGTAGAAGAGTGGAAAACATCCTGCCAATACAAGGGTCACACTAATCAAAGTCGAGCATTTTTAAGGTGACTTTAAGATTTTCTGGTACCTGATGTATACATGAACACTAAATGCATATTTCACGTCCTTATCTCATAAAAGTACGTTTTGCACGAGACTTTCTAAATAGGCTTTTTTCTTACAGTCAGATGTTGCCCTCTTGTGGCGAAATAGTGACATTACAACTAACTTAAAAATAGGATTTTCTTACAGTCAGATGTTGCCCTCTTGTGGCAAAATAGTGACATTGCAACTAACTTAAAAATAGGATTTTTCTTACAGTCAGATGTTGCCCTCTTGTGGCAAAATTGTGAAAAAAAATAGTGACGTTACAAGAAACTTCAAAATAAGTTTTTCTTACAATCAGATGTTGCCCTCTTGTGGTAAAATAGTGACATTGCAACTAACTTAAAAACAGGCTCTTTTTTTACAATCAAACGTTGCCCTCTTGTGGTGAAATAATGACATTACAACTAACTTAAAAACAGGCTTTTTTTTACAATCAAACGTTGCCCTCTTGTGGTGAAATAATGACATTACAACTAACTTAAAAACAGGCTTTTTTTTACAATCAAACGTTGCCCTCTTGTGGTGAAATAATGACATTACAACTAACTTAAAAACAGGCTTTTTTTTACAATCAAACGTTGCCCTCTTGTGGTGAAATAATGACATTACAACTAACTTAAAAACAGGCTTTTTTTTACAATCAAACGTTGCCCTCTTGTGGTGAAATAATGACATTACAACTAACTTAAAAACAGGCTTTTTTTTACAATCAAACGTTGCCCTCTTGTGGTGAAATAATGACATTACAACTAACTTAAAAACAGGCTTTTTTTTACAATCAAACGTTGCCCTCTTGTGGTGAAATAATGACATTACAACTAACTTAAAAACAGGCTTTTTTTTTTTACAATCAGATGTTGCCCTCTTGTGGTGAAATACTGACATTACAACAAACTTCAAAATAGACTTTTCTTCTCTCTTTTTTTTTTTTTTTTATTATTTTATTTATTGAGTTTTCAGTTTCACCTTAAAAAACAGAACAAATAACCCAAAACTTAATGGAAAACAAAGCAAAATAGCAAAAACAAAACAGCTGCCAGACAAAGAGAGACAGTGCATGCAACAAACTCAAAATTATATTACAGACTAAAATGAAAGCATAAAGAGAACGGGGTTCCACTTTGATGCCACTATTTTGACTGTACAATAATTTGGTAGTGAGCTAAAAAGGGACCCCATGTTCTCTCGTGCCTAAGATTGTCCCGTCCATCCAGACGAATGCGTTCCAACTGGATTACAGATATAATTTCCCTGAGCCAGTGGTCGAAGCTCGGAGGTGTAGCGGATTTCCAGGACAGTAATATAAGTTTCTTAGCAACCACCATACCCAGTTGCAGAGCCCGCTGGATGTCCAGTGTAAATTTCAGACTGTCCATGGAACATCCGAGTATTGCAAGGTTGTGGTCTGGTTGGATATCTCTAGAATAACATTCAGAAAAGCATCCAAAAATGGCAGACCAGAAACCAAACAGTTGAGGACAAAACCAAAAAAGGTGAGCCAGAGAGCCTTCAGCAGAGTTACATCTGTCACATAGAGGAGACACTGACAAGAACATTTTGTTCAATTTGGTTTTTGAGTAATGCAATCTGTGGATCACCTTATATTGTATCAATCGATAGCGGGTGTTTATAGAACAGGAGTGAACCCGAGATATAGCCTCTTTCCACAACTCCAAGGGTATGTCTGAATGCAAATCCTTAGCCCATGCATCTCGTAGGTGATCAGAGGGCACAGGAGAGGAGAAACAGTCTACAAATTTAGATATCAAATTTTTTGAATCAGGAGCCAGACATAGATTGTCATAAAATATGTGGGAATTTGGAATAATCTCAAAATGTTCAAATGTTTGCCTCACCCAATTCCTGACCTGAAGATACCTAAAAAAATGGGAGCTGGAAATATCAAATTTAGCACTCAATTGGGCAAACGAGGCAAATTGGCCATCAATATACAAGTTGGCTATAGTTCTGATACCCTTCCTCTTCCAAGCAGCAAAGGTGCCATCTAGCTGCCCAGGCTTGAAAAAAGGATTCTGACAAATTGGGGCAAATATGGAATGTTTGGGAAAACCGGTGACCTTTTTAATCTGCTTCAGAATACGCAATGTATTCTCCAAGACAAAGGTGTTTCGGGGTGATGTATATGTTGTAGAATCAGAGAACAATAATGAACAGAGTGATACACTGCTAACTGCGGGAGTTTCAAGCTGTAACCATGAGGGGAAGAAAAGTCAAAAGTCCCCTCATGACTTTTCTTCTCTCTTCTCACCTTGCCAGAGATGCTAGCCGGCACTGTTGTCATGACAACCAGGTGGCAGGCAGCTCTGGTCACCTTGCCAGAGATGCGGCCAGGCGCCGTTGTCATGACAACAAGCTGGCAGGCAGCTCTGGTCACCTTGCCAGAGACAAGGCCAGGCGCCGTTGTCATGACAACCAGAGGGCAGACAGCTGTGCTCACTTTGCCAGTGAAGCGGCCAGGCGCGGTTGCCATGACAACCAGTTGGTAGGGCAGAGACAGGAGCATGATAGGGTGAGATGGGTGCATGCAGAAGTGGGTGAGACAGGGGTAGTGGGGTGAGACTGGAGCATGGGGGAGGGTGAGACAAGCAGATGTTTTGTAAATCAGTTTATTGTTTAAATACTGAAACACAGAATTCAGACAAAGTGACCATTTAACCATTTAATAAACCAAACAGATGGTTTAAACCAAACTAATCCGTGTATCATTCTTTTGATTTTCAATTGAAACCAGTAATCAAAGAATAAAAGTAATTTAGTTTTCTTTGTTATTTGTTTTTAAAACGGATACAAAACAACAATAAAACGTCTTGTTTTTCATGCTTTCAATTCTTGTCTCAGATCACAGATATGATGTAGAACAAAGTGGCAGAAGGAAATTTAAGAGTGAATTTAATTATAATATTTCATTGCTCAGGTTAACTTTACCATGGGTGAATGTGTCTAATGTAGTGTGAAGCGCTTTGGGAGTTCTAGGACTTAGAAAGCGCTATACAAGTACAAGCCATTACCAGGTGTTACATTGATATGAGTCCCCCGTCTAGATGTGTTCCCCCACCAGTTCGGCAGGGCGCGCTCGTTGCTAAATCATCCTCAGAACTGTATCAATCTGACACACAGCTGTCAGGATAAGTTCTCCCTGTATAGAAGTAGAAAGTAAAACGGAAAATGATAAAAAAAAAAATCTCATTATAAATCCTGGCAGTAATGTTTAAAAACAACTAGCTAAAGAAGTCAGGTGTATTCAGCAAGAATGGTATTACAGAGCAGTGAACTATCTTGTGACTTATTGGTCTTTGGCAGGGTATCCGCGGGTCCTTAAAAAGCTTTAAAAGGTTGTAAGTTTGCATTTCCAAAATTAAGGCCTTAAATATCATTAAAAATGATAAATAATCCTTAAATTCAGTGTCCAAAGGTCTTAAATTTCTAGGGTCCCTATGATTTCTGGGTTACGAAGATCTGAAATTCAGCAGTACACCAGACCTCTAGGGTCTAGAAGGGTCTAGGTCACTTAAGGCTGTTATTATCTCGTTAATTCAGTAAAAAGGAACTTTTTAAAATTATTTTCAGGTGAATGCAATACACTTCCGTAAGATATAATGCAGATCAATTATCTTGATGTTTGTTATTTTATTGCACTTTCACTTCCAATAAAGGTGGTCACATCCCCTTTCCCATCCCGTGAATGTAAGGTCTTAAATTTGATCAAAGTTGCCTTAAAACGGGTCTTAAAAAGTCTTAAATTTGGCTTCCTTGAACCTGCAGAAAGCCTGCTTTGGTTTCTGCTTCTGCTGACAAACACTCGCCCTCTAGTGGCGGTTTTTTGACATTACAACGTTAATTTACAGCACGTTCTGTTGGACAAAAACACAAATGATTAAAGAAATCAATTAAGTTAAATATATAATAATGTAATCCAGTGTTATTCCACAATATTAAATAATTTAACTGACATAAAATCACATAGGATTTGAAAAGATCTTTGAAAAACTGAGGTAGGTGATTTTATCAATCTGGTGGCAATAAGGTGAATTTACAACAAACATTATTTTACAGCACTTAGTTGGGGGAAAATAAGTAGTAGTAAATTAAAGAACAATAATTTACTCATTATTCAACCATACTTGTGTATGGTGTGGTGTGTGGTAGTGTGGCAAAATATTGACATTACAACATACTTCAAAATAGGCTTTTCTTTCAAACAGATGTTGCCCTCTTGTGGCGACATAGTGACATTACAACTAAATTTAAAAAATAGGCTTTTTTAAACAATCAGATGTTGCCCTCTTGTGGCGAAATAGTGACATTACAAGAAACTTCAAAATAGGTTTTTCTTACAATCAGATGGTGCCCTCTTGTGGCGAAATAGTGACATTACAAGAAACTTCAAAATAGGAGTTTCTTACAATCAGACGTTGCCCTCTTGTGGCAAAATAGTGACATTACAACAAACTTTAAAAAATACTTTTTTTTACAATCAAATGTTGCTCTCTTGTGGCGACATAATGACATTACAACTAACTTCAAAATAGGCTTTTCTTACAATCATATGTTGCCCTCTTGTGGCAAAATAGTGACATTACAACAAACTTAAAAATAGGCTTTTTTTTTTACAATCAAACGTTGCCCTCTTGTGGCAACATAATGACATTACAACTAACTTCAAAATAGGCTTTTCTTACAATCAGATGTTGCCCTCTTGTGGCAAAATAGTGACATTACAACTAACTTCAAAATAGGCTTTTTTTTACAATCAAAGTTTGCCCTCTTGTGGCGAAATAGTGACATTACAAGAAACTTCAAAATAGGTTTTTCTTACACTCAGACGTTGCCCTCTTGTGGCAAAATAGTGACAATGCAACAAACTTAAAAATAGGCTATTTTTTTTTACAATCAAATTTTGCCCTCTTGTGGCGAAATAGTGACATTACAAGAAACTTAAAAATAGGCGTTTTTTTTTTTTTTTTTTACAATCAAACGTTGCCCTTTTGTGGCAACATAATGACATTACAATTAACTTCAAAATAGGCTTTTTCTACAATCAAATGTTGCCCTCTTGTGGTGAAATAGTGACATTACAACTAACTTCAAAATAGGCTTTTTTTTTTTTTTAACTGTAGCAGGATGATTGGCTGTTACTTCAGCCAATCACCTGGAGAGTGCCCCCTATAAAAGGCTGAGGACTTGTGAATTCGCTCTCCCAGCTCTCCTTGACATCACTTCCGGGTGAGGTCGCTGGTTGAGGTGGAGTTGATGGCAGCAGTTATGCTCAGTGCTCTGGGCTGCCAACCAAGGCACCTAGGTGGAAATTATTAAAATACAGACTCTGCTGTTTTGTTTCTGGTATTTCATTCATTAAGTTTTCCGGAGGTGAAGCAGAAGACACGCCAGCGAGGAACCTGGTAGAGAACCCCCTGTGTGTGTGTGGATTGGGGGCACCGGACATTTGGGTTTTTAACTGGAGCCCTCATTGAGTTTGGACAGCTGGCCAAATCGGGCTTGACTAACCCGGGCTGTCCAGTTGTTTTATATTTGTTTTAACTGTTTTTATCATTATTTTTAACTCCTCTTTTACAGGCTGAGAGCTGCCAGTGGTGAACAGGCCTTGGTGATGGGAGTTTTCCGTGTGTGTGTGTGTGTGTGTGTGTGTGTGTGTGTGTGTGTGTGTGTTTCACCTCCTGGATGCATGGCACAGTGTTTGGGTAATTTTGGTTTGGTTGTCCTGTTTAGCCTGGTAAGCCTCAGCCTGCCATTTTAATTTATTGTTTTTAGTCATTTTAATTCAAATCTTTCTTTTTAATTTGGGTTTAACCAATAAAGCATATTTTATAATTGTGAAACCACGTCTCCTGCCATTTGGTAGAGTGGACCTACGTGTCCTGTTATTCCTCAGGTGAAAGTCCCCAGGTGGCGTTCAAGAGTTAAAGGTTAAAGTCACCTCCTAGTGCTACATTACAATCAGATGTTGCCCTCTTGTGGCGAAATAGTGACATTACAGCTAATATACAGTAAAAATAGGCTTTTCCTGCAACCACAAAGAAGTCTTTAAGTGAAGAAATTAAACATTTAACTTTTTCACAAAACACAAATATTGACTTTTATAAATGTTGCAGAAAACTACTGTACACAAGTGCAGTGTCTTTAGTTAAAAAAAACATTTAAAAAAGAATTATTAATTAAAAAAACTCTAACCCAATATTATGATTTATTCAAACATTAGACACAATAAATAATTCAGTAGGGCCAAGCTCCAGTCCTGTCTATGGCGTCTATATGATGCCATCAGTGATTAGTCATCGTTGACTCGACTTTTATTACTTAGTAGTCAAATTTAAGAAATATTAAGTCGTGCAACCCCTAGTTGCAGCTCAGTGAGTGAGTGCTCACATGGCCTCTGAAGCTAGTAGACACAGTCCGACACACACACACACACACACACTCACAGCATCTCCAATGCACGTGGCACTGCATCTGTATGCACAGCTCCTATGATGCGTGCTTCATCACACACACACAATCACAGTACATCCGACCTATACGCACACAACTCACACTTGCCCAGTCAGGGTGCAACGGGTTACAATCGATCTGTACGGATTGCCCTCTATGGTTGGGGACCTGGATGGTGGATCCAGCAGCGCTCCTGCATTTGCTAAATCATCCCCGACATCCCGTGCTCGCGCTCTGAATCGACTGATAATTCCCCTCTGAGAAAGGCGTTCATTTTGTCATCACATCTCAAGTTCTCTTTATTGGACTCAGTCAATTTAGTTGACCAGAACAAAGAATCACTGATATCTGATCAATTCTCTGCTGCATGCGCAGAGCGGCTGAATCATCCTCATCCTCTGTCAGTTGGATCTTTCTCCTCTCTGATGGAGAAACCAGACTCATCTATTTCTGTCTAAGATAGCATGTTGTGTTGGACTTTATACAAGCCAATGAATGTTAGTATTAACGGTGTTCAGTCAGGAGTGATCAGACCTTGATCGTCACCCCCCCTCCTCTGAGTCTGACTGCAGTGAGCAGAAGAAACCGGGTTATTGCTCTGTCTGAACCGTGAGACATAGACATCTTTTCACTATTTAATTTGTTTTTATATGATTAAAATTTTTATTTAAGCATAAGATTGACATCTTGAGTAATGCTGTTTGTATTTAATGAGCTTTGAGCAGAAAAATGTTGCACAGTGTTCTACAAAATAAATAGAGAGCAAAGTTATTTGTCTTTTATTTTTCTTTCTGTTGATCCGAAAAATGATCCGATCTTTGACTCAAATCCGTGATCCGATCCGATTTGTGAGTTTTCTGCCCTGCACTGTTGCAGCACTGGTGCATCACACACACAAAAAACAGCTCATATCATCATGACCCCCCCCCCCCCCCCCCCCCCC
>SSNR01000059.1:2462431-2514781 GCA_006937965.1 Callopanchax toddi | reverse complement strand
CCCCCCCCCCCCCCCCCCGATAAAAGATTGTGTGCACCCCTGGCTATGACCACAGCCATGCTGCTGCAGGCACAGCCATGTGCTATGAGCATAGCAGTCAAAATAAATTCACCTATCTAGGGTTGTTGTTTCAAATATCTACTACTTTATTTAAAATTAAATATCTTTTCAATTTTGAAGTGATTTAATGTTTATTAAATTGATTATATGATGGAATAACACTGGAGTCAATTATTATATTTTATTTAAATACATTCTTGATCATTCTTGTTTCTCAAACAGAACGTATAAACTAAAAATGTTGTAATGTCAATAAACCGCCACAAGAGGGCGTGTGTTTGTCAGCAGGAGCAGAAACCAAAGACCAAGAAGAACAAGATAGTTCACTGCTTTGTGCCATTCCTGCTAAATAAACTTCACTTTCTTACCTAGTTGTTTTCAAACATTACTGCCTTGATTCATAATGAGCTTTTAATCATTTTCCGTTTTACTTTCTACTTTTATACAGGGGGCGCTTATCCTGACGGCTGTGTGTCAGATTGACAGTTCTGAGGACGAACACATCTAGACGTGGGGACTCATATAATATAAGATAAATCTTTATTGATCCCACAATGGGGAAATGTGTGTGTTACCACAGCTCAGGACAGATAGCAAAAGTTACCAAGAATACAAAAATGAACCCTACCCTCCATCCCTCCCATCAGGAAGCCGCGGAGGGGGAGAGGCCTACGGAGGGGGGCGGGGCTTCCTTACCAGGAAACAACCCGCTCGGACCGGAAGCTTCAGAACTTTTCCACCATCAACCTGTCAATTCGGAGTTTTAATCCGTCAGAGTCTCATTCTGTGTCGTTGGTCTATTTGTTAGAGTTTCCTGAGCAGTGAACGCAGAGGGGTGAGTTGAACCTGAAACCCTGTTACCTGTTCAGACAGGTTGGACTCGTCCGGTGTGAGAACGACTGAACTATAGTCTGCTTTGGGTTGTTTTTCTCTGGTTTGGGTTGTTTTTCTCCTGGTTTGGGTTGTTTTTCTCCTGGTTTGGGTTGTTTTTCTCTGGTTTGGGTTGTTTTTCTCTGGTTTGGGTTGTTTTTCTCCTGGTTTGGGTTGTTTTTCTCCTGGTTTAGGTAGTTTATCTCTAGTTTTGGTTGTTTTTCTCCTGGTTTGGGTTGTTTATCTCCTGGTTTGGGTAGTTTTTCTCCTGGTTTGGGTTGTTTATCTCCTGGTTTAGGTAGTTTATCTCAAGTTTTGGTTGTTTTTCTCCTGGTTTGGGTTGTTTATCTCCTGGTTTGGGTAGTTTTTCTCCTGGTTTGGGTTGTTTATCTCCTGGTTTGGGTAGTTTTTCTCCTGGTTTAGGTAGTTTTTCTCCTGGTTTGGGTTGTTTTTCTCCTGGTTTAGGTAGTTTATCTCTAGTTTTGGTTGTTTTTCTCTGGTTTGGGTTCTTTTCTCCTGGTTTAGGTAGTTTTCTCCTGGTTTGGGTTGTTTTTCTCCTGGTTTGGGTTGTTTTTCTCCTGGTTTAGGTAGTTTATCTCTAGTTTTGGTTGTTTTTCTCCTGGTTTGGGTTGTTTATCTCCTGGTTTGGGTAGTTTTTCTCCTGGTTTAGGTAGTTTATCTCTAGTTTTGGTTGTTTTTCTCTGGTTTGGGTTGTTTTTCTCCTGGTTTAGGTAGTTTATCTCTAGTTTTGGTTGTTTTTCTCCTGGTTTGGGTTGTTTTTCTCCTGGTTTGGGTTGTTTATCTCCTGGTTTAGGTAGTTTTTCTCCTGGTTTAGGTAGTTTTTCTCCTGGTTTAGGTAGTTTATCTCTAGTTTAGTTGTTTTTCTCCTGGTTTAGGTAGTTTTTCTCTTGGTTTAGGTAGTTTTTCTCTTTGTTTAGGTAGTTTATCTCTAGTTTTGTTGTTTTTCTCCTGGTTTGGGTAGTTTTTCTCCTGGTTTGGGTAGTTTATCTCTAGTTTGGGTAGTTTATCTCCTGGTTTGGGTAGTTTATCGCCTGGTTTGGGTAGTTTATCTCTAGTTTTGGTTGTTTTTCTCCTGGTTTGGGTAGTTTTTCTCTAGTTTTGGTTGTTTTTCTCCTGGTTTGGGTTGTTTTTCTCCTGGTTTGGGTTGTTTTTCTCCTGGTTTGGGTTGTTTATCTCCTGGTTTGGGTAGTTTATCTCTAGTTTTGGTTGTTTTTCTCCTGGTTTGGGTTGTTTATCTCCTGGTTTGGGTTGTTTATCTCCTGGTTTGGGTTGTTTTTCTCCTGGTTTGGGTTGTTTTTCTCTGGTTTGGGTTGTTTTTCTCCTGGTTTGGGTAGTTTTTCTCCTGGTTTAGGTAGTTTATCTCTAGTTTTGGTTGTTTATCTCCTGGTTTGGGTTGTTTTTCTCCTGGTTTAGGTAGTTTATCTCTAGTTTTGTTGTTTTTCTCCTGGTTTGGGTAGTTTATCTCTAGTTTGGGTAGTTTATCTCCTGGTTTAGGTAGTTTATCTCTAGTTTTGGTTGTTTTTCTCCTGGTTTGGGTAGTTTTTCTCCTGGTTTAGGTAGTTTATCTCTAGTTTTGGTTGTTTTTCTCCTGGTTTGGGTTGTTTTTCTCCTGGTTTGGGTAGTTTATCTCTAGTTTGGGTTGTTTATCTCCTGGTTTGGGTAGTTTATCTCTAGTTTTGGTTGTTTTTCTCCTGGTTTGGGTTGTTTTTCTCCTGGTTTGGGTTGTTTATCTCCTGGTTTGGGTTGTTTTTCTCCTGGTTTGGGTTGTTTGTCTTCTGAGAGGGAGAGTTTGTGTTCATGCAGTAACTGGATGAAATGGGTTTATTCTGCGGTTTTTAATTTACTGGAACTCCAGTGGAAGCTTTAGCCTCTGAACGTCATGAGCAGAGAGACTTCTGGGTAATAATGCACGGTCATACTGCTGCATGATGGGAAATGATGTGAGGATTTATTTTCCTTGACACCAGATTTGAGAACATCATGGAACCTGTGACCAGGGGGTTTAAACCAGGGGTAACCATGGTAATATGATCTGCATCACGACACAGGGGCAACAATACGATGCATCACGATACTACAAGCAATACTATTGTGATATTTATTAAATAATAATTATTAAGTATCTGACTCAGACTGCATAACTCCTGTCACATTTTCACTACATTTTTGTTTTGAAACCAAAATGTGTCCAAACATCAGCTTTGAAAGCTAATTTTTGCATGTAAATTGTTAATAAAAAATTGATATTGTGCTTTAAGAATATTGGTATAATATTGTGAGATGGAATATTGTGATATGTCAGTGATATTTTTCTGACAGCCCTAGTTGAAACCTGTTCATCCAGTGAAGGGTAAATACATGACATACACCACATGTTTTAGATTGATTTTAGTTTGAGCTGCCTGGTGGAGCTGGTTCAATGTTGCACAGCAGGTAATGGATCGTCTGGGAGGTGATCGTATCCATCAGAAGGTCTGAGTCCTGGTAACTTATTAAAGTGAGAAACTCAACAAAATTGAATCCTTTATAAAGATCTGAGGATGTTTCTGTCAGATGTCTATTTATTACATTATAATTAACCTACAGGGTTCATATGTCAGACACTTCCAGCTCCGTCCCCTGGTCATTTAAACACATCAGCACTAAATCTAGGACTCTTTTAATTCGTGGTCCCAGAGTGAACTAACGTGACCTGAGCAGTAAAAATGTTCTGATGAATGGGAATTAGTGCTTAGCTATGGTGAGTTCAGGGACTGAGAATAAATTGTAAGATTGAGTTCCAGTTGAGTTGGACTTTTGGTGCAGCTCTAGTTTTAAGCACTTTAAAGGCACACTAGGCAGTTTAGGCTGTTTTAGCACCCCCTAGTGTCCGTTTTAAGTCATTGTAGTAAGAACCCTCCCCCTGCTGTCCCCTGTGTTTTCAATCATCAGATAAAGGTTT
Source organism: Callopanchax toddi (assembly GCA_006937965.1). NCBI lineage: Eukaryota > Metazoa > Chordata > Actinopteri > Cyprinodontiformes > Nothobranchiidae > Callopanchax > Callopanchax toddi. Next base: position 2,510,889 of record SSNR01000059.1, on the reverse strand, counting down.
TCTTTGGAGGCTCCACCATGATGAACACGAGATCTCTCAGCTAATATCTATGATGTCTTCAGCTCGTCTGTCCCGAGCAGGGTGACAGAAATAGCTTAGAGTCCAGATATTGTGTTTATGTGTCGATCATCGGCAACGAGAGGAGCTGGAAAATGTTGAAAACTGGCCTTGAAAGTGGTTCAGTTAGATTTGGGCCGAAGTGTCAGAACCCTGTGACTAATCTCCAGAGAAAAGTCCCCGTGAGAAGAAATGTGCTGTCATGTAAATCAAAATGACATGAAGCGAGTGGGCTGATGAAACGCTCTCACACACCGGGTTTTATTGGCCTCACATCCTTTTGTTTTTTATCCTCAGCAGTGCAGTTTGAAGGAGACACACATGGACGTTAGGAAGAAGACGCCCAGTGATGCTGCCCTCCTCCGTCTGCTCGCTTTCTGCTCCGAATAGGTGAGCATGAATCTGCTGCTGTTACAAAACGCAGCTCGGTGCTGAAGTCAGCAGAAATGGCTGCTGCTTTCTTGTGTTTGTAAAGTTTTTAGTCAGGAAGTCGGTAAAAGCAGGCGCAGTAGATCTGTCCTCTCGATAAAACGCTGAAAGCAGAGCGTGTTTCATATGAAGCAGAATTTCCACTAAAGATTTAAGTAAATGTTATTTATAAATCACTTTGTTTCTGACACAAAATCCCAAAGTGTCATAGGACACAAATCCATGTATTTTTAAAATCAGTTAAACAACAAGTAAAAACATAATCACTGCATGAGTAAATACTAATACTGTGTTTAAACTCATCCATAGTTTGGTTAGTAATGGTGACTTCTGTAGCCTCTGTCTAGATGTGAATCCCATCCGTCCTGCGAGCCTGTTGGACAGCCGTTGCGATGATGGATAATGGCGTTGTGTGTCTCCGTACCGACGCAGACAGACACGTATAAACTAGCCTCAAGTTTTTATAATTCTCTTTGCTATTTACTATCTGTTGTTGGAAAGAGGCTGAACCCCACACCTGGGTAACCATGTTGTCTAGTAGTCTTGGTTGGTCCATTGTAAACAACCAGTTTCTCCCCTCTCTGAAACCACGAAGAATCAGGTGCTCAGTCAGCGGAAGCATCAGCCCTTCCTGTGTGAAGACATTCCTAGTGGGTAAAGACGTGTGTCTGTACGTGTCCTTCAAGCAGGTCACAGAACGCCTCTCTCGAGGGTCTTCTTGACCCAGACCTTTCAATGATTTTAGAACACAAACCGGAGGAGAGAAAAAGATGCAGTAGGACTTCTGCATAGTGATACTTTGAGTTGGGAGGGTTCTGGTGTGGCCAGTTCAGCAAACTGTTTGATCATAAGTGACACTTTGTAAAAAATGAGGCGAAGGTGTCTGATGTCAGATTGTTGGTAGGCGGTGGAGGTGGAGGGTTCAGTAGAGCTTTGAAGGTTGAAAATAGTTTCTGAGTGTCATCAGTGCTGAGAATTTAGTCAGAGTGGCAGAACTGGATGTTGCTTTGGAACGTTTACTTCAAGTATTATGGCTGATGAACGAAACAAAAACTAAAGCAAGCAAAATACAACATTATAACTTAATAAATCATTAGATAACAAGGTTACAATTAAAACTGATGATTGTAGGTGATTGCAGCAGAAATGAAGTTAAACAATTACCTGATTAATGTAGATGAATCTATATGAGACACCGGAGTAAAAACTTGGTGCACAATTATGACACATGCTGCATTTAAGAGGTGTTGGAAACACTGGACTGTTTCCTATCCCCTATAGGGGACTACAGAGTGACCACTGTGTCCCAAACACAGCCTCTCTGTTGGCAGACAGAACAAGGAGACTCCTGAAGAGCTAGTTACTAACCTGGCTTAGACGAGGCTGGTCTAACAGGTGGGGCTGGAAGGACGTTCCCAACTGAATACCGTCTGCATAGATGTGATAGATGTCAGACTGAATGGTACCAGCTAAAGGAAGAATGTAAAAGGAAAATAATAGAGGTCCTATACTAAACTTTGTAGAGCCTTATTGGTTAGAGAGGCACCTGTCTGTCCTCACAGAGAACGTCATCTTAGACGGATCAGTCTAGTACAGAACCAGATGCCAGCCATAGCAGTCAGCCTGTTCAGTAAAATGTTCTGGGTCACAGGATGAAACGCTGCTGCAGCCATTAGCACATCATCAGACAGTCTGCCTGAAGCAGTGTGAGATCTGATCGTTCTGTAAACATGTTCCCAGTTACACCAGCCTGCTGAGAAGCCACTGCAACGCACCTGAAGAGGACGATGAGACCATGAGCTCAGCAGGGCGAGAAGCTGGTGTTGTCCCTGAGATGGATTCTACGTCCAACCTCCACCCCCGACTCTTCCACCGCAGTGCGCTCTCTGAAGACTCTGTGTTCAGCCGGTGGAGCATAGGGCAGGAAGACCCTCACAGCCTGAGCTGCTGCTCCTCTCAGCCCCTTCACAGCCTGCCGATTGGGTACAACCAGCCCACTCCGTTCCCCAGCCAGGTCAGCAGGCTCCACTCCAGCCTGGACAGCAGTTGGACAGGTTATCCCAGCAGCCTACCATTCTGCCTAAGCCACAAACCATACCCTGATGGGTCTGCAGAGAGTTGTCCATCCAGATGCAAGTCCTCCTCCCTGCCCTCTCAGCACAGCAACACGAGCCTGGAGCAGCCGCTGTCCCTACGCTCCAACCTGTCTTCAGCCAAGCTGTACCACCACACACTGTCTCCATACTCTGACCCGCCGCCAGGACCTGCATGCTTTGCTCAGTGCCCCATGGAGGCCTTCAGCAGGAGTCCCATGGTCAACAAACAGCTGTGGTCTCAGTACAACCCATTATACGGCCCGTATCGTGAGTCTGCTTAACTTTCTACTAAGTCAAACTCATAATCTGCCTTCCTGTGAGAGTCTGGGGTAATTCTTTTCTCCTTTAGATCCTGGAGACTGCAGACTTCCTGGAGCTGGATTCACACAGCTGTGAGTTTTTTTAATCTCCATTTTAAATTTTCATGTTCTTACATAAATTGTTAATTATAGGACTGAGGTGACTCATTGAATAATTTATTACAAACCTCCTATAGACCAAACCACTAGAACCTCAACTGGTTTAAACCAGGTGACTTCACTATGGGGCAGCGTGTATCTCAGTAGGTAGAGTGGCCGGTCTGGCAACCAGAGGGTCTCTGGTTCAATCCCAGCTCAAGCTGGGTTACCTTGTCGGTGTGTCCTTGGAGACACTTCACCCACCTTGTCTGCTGGTGGTGGTCAGAGGGACCTGGTGGTGGTCGGAGGGACCTGGTGGTGATCGGAGGGACCTGGTGGTGGTCGGAGGGACCTGGTGGTGGTCGGAGGGACCTGGTGGTGGTCGGAGGGACCTGGTGGTGGTCGGAGGGACCTGGTGGTGTCAGTGTATGGCATCTCCACCTCTGTCAGTGTGCTTCAAGATAACTGAGGCTACAATGTAGCTGATCACCACCTGTGTGTGAATGTTTAGTGAATGGGTGAGTGACTGATGTGTTGTACAGCAGTTTGAGGAGTGTAGAGCTCTAGATCTATAGAAATACAGGACATTTATCATTTTACCATTCACTAGTCTTTATAGCCAGACCAGAGTTCACTATTTAGTGTGATATTGGCATACCAATCACAGAAAACCAGAGATTTTGCCCACTTTGAGTGGTGTCACTAGTGACTATGGCCTTTACTGTAGATAACGGATAAAACGTCATTTCAAAATGATCCAAGCTAGGGCTGGAGAGATTGACTGATTTGAATTGCTGGTTCACTCATGACGTTAGGGATCCGACTGCACCGGTAGCTTCAATGTTCATTGGACACAACTGACCCCTAAATGTGCAATGCATCTTTCCTAGTGTGTCTTTTGTCTGTAAAAACAATGGTGGAGGGAAGTAAGGTGACAGGTGAGGAGATGCACCAGGGGCTCCCTCACCTGCCATAACCCCAACCCCAGACCTGGCTCCAGGGTGGGACCCCAGTAACCCTCTGGACCGGGTACTCAGGCTCTTTGATTTAACCTCCATGAAGGGTCTTCTGAACTGCACTTTGTCTCACTCTTCACCTAGGACCAATTTGTCATGAGAGACCCCTACCAGGGGCAAAGTGCCCCAGTCAGCAGGGCTCCTAGGATCATTAGGAGACTCAAACTCCTCCACCGCGATAAGGTGGCGGTTCAAGGAGGAGAGGATCCTGGATTAATACATTTTAGATAAAGTACTGGAATAATTTTAAAAAATAGACAGAATACTGGGTTAATAAACATGAGAATACTAGAAGTTAACTGCATTTTTAATGATATTCTGTTGAATGCTTGTACTTAAAGTGTTTTTTTATTTACCAGCGGCCCTGACATCCCGGTCAAGGAGAGACACCCAGCCTACAGCACGCCACTTTCTCTGGAGCAGAGTAAGAATCGACTGCATCAGCAAGTCAAGCCGCCGCCACGCCCCTAAAAAATTTCACGTCTATGTTTTATGTCAGGGAGGCTCTTCGTAACCTATGAAGCAGACAACGACAAACACGTCAATGAGATCATCAACTTCGTCGCTCTGCTGCGTCACAACGGCTTTGATACCCACGTACGTATTTGAATGTTCAGCTTTATAATAGAGAAGTGTAACTCCAGGATTTTTGAAGTTTAGGAACATTAAAACGTGTTTAATCTTGAAAGTTTAATAAGTTACCACTACCTTTTCAGTTCACTTTTTATTCTAGAATTTCCCTAATAATATAACATGGAAATTGATATAGTAATTAAGTTCTGAGTGTGACAACTTGGAACTGAAGTGACCCACTAGAAACTGCTGCTGTCAGTCAGCCGATACTCACTCCCAGACCCAGTACGGTCAAATCAGCCACTGTGTCTGAATGGTGCAGCAGCTGCATGACAGGAGTGAACATCCAGAACAGAGCGGCTCAAAGGTCGGGAAGTGAACCAGCAACTGAGGAGAAGCTATGATCTGGGTTTAATTGTAAAAGTGAAGACCTCTGGGCACAGAGGAGATCCTGGTGTAGTCTGAACTACTGCAACATGGCTCTAGATCAGACTCTAGATCAGACTCTAGATCAGACTCTAGATCAGACTCTACATCAGACTCTAGATCAGACTCTACATCTGACTCTACATCTGACTCTACATCTGACTCTACATCAGACTCTACATCAAAGTCTACATCTGACTCTACATCTGACTCTACATCAGACTCTACATCAGACTCTACATCAGACTCTAGATCAGACTCTACATCTGACTCTAGATCAGACTCTACATCTGACTCTAGATCTGACTCTAGATCAGACTCTACATCTGACTCTAGATCAGACTTTACATCTGACTCTACATCTGACTCTAGATCAGACTCTACGTCTGACTCTACATCTGACTCTAGATCAGACTCTACATCAGCTTCTAGATCTGACTCTACATCTGACTATAGATCAGACTCTACATCTGACTCTAGATCAGCTTCTAGATCAGACTCTACATCTGACTCTACATCTGACTCTAGATCAGACTACATCAGACTCTAGATCAGACTCTACATCTGACTCTACATCAGACTCTACATCAGACTCTAGATCAGCTTCTACATCTGACTCTAGATCTGACTCTACATCTGACTCTACATCTGACTCTACATCTGACTCTAGATCAGACTCTACATCTGACTCTAGATCAGACTCTACATCTGACTCTACATCAGACTCTACATCTGACTTTACATCTGACTCTACATCTGACTCTACATCAGCTTCTAGATCAGACTCTACATCTGACTCTACATCTGACTCTACATCTGACTCTACATCAGACTCTACATCAGACTCTAGATCAGACTCTAGATCAGACTCTAGATCAGACTCTAGATCAGACTCTACATCAGACTCTACATCTGACTCTACATCTGACTCTACATCTGACTCTACTTCTGACTCTACATCTGACTCTAGATCAGCTTCTACATCTGACTCTAGATCAGACTCTAGATCAGCTTCTACATCTGACTCTACATCTGACTCTACATCTGACTCTAGATCAGCTTCTACATCTGACTCTACATCTGACTCTACATCAGACTCTACATCTGACTCTAGATCAGACTCTACATCTGACTCTAGATCAGACTATACATCTGACTCTAGCTCAGCTTTTAGATCTGACTCTACATCTGACTCTACATCTGACTCTACGTCTGACTCTAGATCAGACTCTACATCTGACTCTACGTCTGACTCTAGATCAGACTCTACATCTGACTCTACATCTGACTCTAGATCAGACTCTACATCTGACTCTAGATCAGCTTCTACATCTGACTCTACATCAGACTCTACATCTGACTCTAGATCAGCTTCTACATCTGACTCTACATCTGACTCTAGATCAGACTCTACATCTGACTCTAGCTCAGCTTTTAGATCAGACTCTACATCTGACTCTACGTCTGACTCTAGATCAGACTCTACATCTGACTCTACGTCTGACTCTAGATCAGACTCTACATCTGACTCTACATCAGACTCTAGATCAGACTCTTCCCCTGACACTAGATCGGAAACTACATCTGACTCTACATCTAACTCTAGATCTGACTCTAGATCTGACTCTACATCTGACTCTAGCTCAGCTTTTTGATCAGACTCTACATCTGACTCTACGTCTGACTCTAGATCAGACTCTGCATCTGACTCTACATCTGACTCTAGATCAGACTCTAGATCAGACTCTTCCCCTGACACTAGATCAGAAACTACATGTGACTCTACATCTGACTCTGGATCAGACTCTACATCTGACTCTGGATCAGACTCTACAGCTGACTCTAGATCAGACTCTACATCTGACTCTAGATTAGAATCTACATCTGACTCTAGATTAGACTCTACATCTGACTCTACGTCTGACTCTAGGTCAGACTCTCCGTCTGACTCTAGATCAGACTCTAGAGCACCTTTCACAGATAGAGACATCATAAACAGCACAGGTCAAATCAAGTCAAAACACCATAAACAAAATCTTATCAGAATCACCACACTTAAAGCAGCACTCTGGAGGATTTCATCAAGAGAGCAGTTTTTGAATCTAGAGTCCAAAGGATCCTCCTCAAAACATCTCGACATGCGCGTCCGGTCGCGTGCACGCGGCTCATATACGTTGCGGGCATGAACTGTACAGCTCAATGTGTAGTGTTTAATCACTCACAGTTCACAATCTTATTCCAACACTACGAGGGTCTGAAGAGCCCTCTCTGTCCCTGCTGCTTCTGATATTAGCTCTGTTAGCAGAGAGCTGCTGCTGGACTCTGAAGCTGAACTTGACTTGGCTCTGGATGAACTTTCTGACCAAAATAAACGCATAACCCTGTCAAGCCTTGCCATTCTGTGAGGTGAAAGGTTTAAAAATTAAAATAAATCCATCTTTAGCTGGAGAATGGGTAGGTTTTTAGTAGAAATGAGCTGTGAGTCCTCATTGAACGAGACGGTAAACAGAGAAACACACGGAGCGTCCTGTACGACAGCGCCCCCTACTGGTACAGGTTTGGTCGATGCGCGTGCATGTTGAGAGAATGCAGACATTTGAATTTCATTGGCTGAAAAATGTCGGCGGCAAGAAATAATGGAAAGGGGTCTCTAGGAGGAAGGAGGGTCTTCATCAGAATGACAGATGTTGTGGAACTCAACCCATAGATCATAGTTTAGACCTGAAATATCATTTAAAACATTTAGAAAACTTTGATACAGAGAAAAATGCTCCAGAGAGCCGCTTTAACTAAAATACAATAAATTAAGCCTGACATATTTTATAAATCCCCAAACTTAAACACGTTTATCAAGAAATTCTTCTTCTGTTTCAGATTGATATTTTTGAGCAGCAGTTCAAAAGTATAAGCAAGATTGACTTCATGGAGCGGTACCTAAGTGAGGTGAGATCAGCCAGTTATTAATGGAAGAAAAATAATCAAACGTAGAGCTGAGGGTAGCTGTGTCACCCCGATCGCTTCACTCTGTGAGTAAACACAGGTGGTAAACTGACGATGTTTCTTCCAGAAAGAGTATTTGATCATCATCATCATCAGTCCCAAGTACTATGAGACAGTGACAGCATCCCCGTTTGACCTGGAGCATGACGAGAGGACCTTCAACACAGTCTACATTCACAAACAGGTCAGAGTCTTCACCCGGTTCACACAAATGGAAAATATTCTGTTAACGCAACCCCTGGTGTGTGTGTGTGTGTGTGCGCGCACGTCTCTGGCAAGGGGAGCATGGCCTCTAGAGCAGCCTGCCAGCTGGTTGTCATGACAACAGCGCTGTTGTGTCTGGCAAGGGGAACAGACCTCTAGAGCTCAGTGGCGGCCCGTCAATAGGGGGCGCCGCCCCACCAGTCTCACAGGAGGAGAAGGAAGAAGGAGATGATTGGAATCACAAATTCGTCTTAAAAGAACCATGAAAATTAAACTAAACACTCGACCCATTAAAATGTTCTTTAACTGTTTTTACCAGACCGAAAGGTCGTGTGGTTTACTTCCTGTTTCTTCTGCGCATGTCTCGGGCGCACTAATCTTTACTATAGACCTACAATAGACCTACTCTATGGTGCTGGAGCACTGGAGTCCCTTCAATACAAAATATAGGTGAGCATCAAGGCGCACAAGTATAGCGTCTGTAGCATGTGCAGAACAAGACCGGAGAACCCAGGAGAACCGGCTCAGATCAGGACAGAACCTGGAAGCTCCAGAAGCTTGCAGAGATATGCAGAGATAAAAATGGATATTTTTTTAAAGGATTCTGCTCGACAGCCTTGTGATAACCCTGAGGATTGATTCCACGTGTCCTGATTTAATCAACTCGACAGTTGGTGAGACATTTTTTGTTTGTTAGAGTTCAGATGGGTCCTGCAGGTCCGGTAAGAAGTTCGGTACCGGGTCATTTTGGACCGGTTCGATTTGGATCCCGGGTCGACCCGAGCAGGGACTGGGTTCTTGCTCAGACCAGGCTGATTCAGACTGTCATGCCTGCATGCACTAACATTAATTTATATCAGAGGCTGATATCTGATGTCATCTGATCTCAGGTCAGCTGGTTTCCATCACCTCTTGCTGCTGAGTCTAAGCTGTGTGGCTGTGGAGCTTCAGGATTAAAATGAATGCATTTTCATGTTCAGGATCTTTATTATTATTCAACCTTTATTTTACCAGGTAAAATGTTTGAGAACATGTTCTCACTTACAAACATGACCTGGTGCTGCTGAGAACCAGTGTTTTATCAGAGTTTGTGCTTTCAGTAGGAAGCTGTACACACTTGATTGTGAATATTAAGTTGTGTTTCTGACCTTGTGTAGGTCAGTTTGCTTTTTCCCCTGAAACTCTGACTTCTGTTGTGACCACATTGTGGTTGTTTGTTTTATTATTTGTTTCTGATTATATTGATATTATTCTAAGGTCTCCTTATGAAGACTTTATGATTTCTTTACTGTTTGATGTGTAGAATTAGACCCAACAGCGCCACACTGTTAGTGAACTGGTGGTCGGGATTTTTACCAGCAACCTTTTCAGTCAGATGAAAATATTTAGCTTCATTCCTGCTCTAGTGGTGAGATGTGGGTTTTACGCATCTGAAAACTGATTTACAAAAATGCGTCCCACCCAGAAAAACTGCTAGAGCTGCATGCCAGCTGGTTGTCATGACAACGGCGTGGCATGCGTCTCTGGCAAGGGGAACAGACTTCTAGAGCCTTATACTATATACATATATATATATATATATATATATATATGAAAATGAAACCAAATGAGGACCTGACTGGAACCAGAGGAAGTGAACTACTGGTGTGGAGCTGACCCTAATGCTTGTGTTTTTTGTGTTCGTGTCACTCAGCTTCAGAATGAATTCATCCAGAATGGAAGCAAGAACTTCAGGTTCATCCCCATTTTATTTCCTGGGGCTAAAAAGGTGAGTGTGGTTTTACAGGAGGAAGCAGGGTTCTTTCTGTGTGGCGTGTTGAACTCCAGACCTCAGCAGCTGATGTTTTCTTCCAGTGTCACGTTCCTAACTGGCTTCAGAACACTCACGTCTACGTCTGGCCCCGTGATCGAGACGACATCCTGCGGCGCCTGATGAGGGTGGAGAAGTACAACCCCCCTCCAATTGGAGCGCTTCCAACCATCGTTTCCATCCCCATATAGAAGCCACCCGACCTGAGGACAGACGGGACTCGAACCTAAACGCAGCGTCCTGCAGAGCTCAGGTGTTCTCACCTAAAGACTCTCAAGTGCTTTCTGATCCTCCTCCTAGAGGGTCACCAGGATCGTTCTGAAGTGATGACATATCAGTCATTTGTTAGACCACACCCACTGGTGACATCACTCAACATGAGTGAGGGTCTCCAGAGAAAAGTAGTAGTCCTCTTGTCTACTTTGTACCAGGGTGTCCAAACCTTTTAGAGACTTTTATTTGTTCTGCTCAAAAATACATTATAAATACATTTTATTGAAAAGAACAAAGTATTGGTTATTTGTAGTTAAGGATTAGAAAATCTTTGTAGACATAAAACATGAACGTTTGCAATGATAAAAGAAAAGCCTCGGACTCCCTGGATCTGATTGGTTGATTGTTTTCTGATATTAAAGGGATATTCCACCCAAAAGTTTTTTTTTTTGTCTGTTGTCATATTCCTCATAGATCAGTGGGCAAAAACAATTAGTAACCAGCCCAGTCGTTATCCTGATCCGGCACTACTCCTTTAGCGTTAGCTTAGCAGAAAACAATGTAAGTGAATGGTAACAGCTAGCATTGTGAGAAAAAAGTCCTCCAAACTCACTCAGTAGTGATACTAATTCTGCCGAGTGACCTCAGTAAACACATCGACTGTAAGTGAAAATAAAAAGTAACACGAAGGAATTACAGGAACTATTTTAGACTGGGGACTACTTTATGACAAAGAACAGCTGTTAGCCTTTCTCACAATGCTAGTTGTTACCTTTCACTTACATCTGCTAAGCAATCCAAACAGCAGCAGGTATTAACTGGTTCTGACCCGATCCAAACAGCAGCAGGTATTAACTGGTTCTGACCCGATCCAAACAGCAGCAGGTATTAACTGGTTCTGACCCGACTACCAGCACTGACCAGCATATAAATCAAGACTGACGTGATTTATTTGCTGGTCTATGCTGGTTGAACTAATGGATTACTATAGACCAGCATCAAAACACAACATATGCTGGTTTTTCCGGCAGCACCGTAATTGACCTGAAGGGTTTTAAACACTTAGTAAGAATCAGTGGACGGCTGCTCCTGTTCTTCAGGTTTGATTGGTGTCAGGTGATGTAATGCCACTGCCTGTTTTATTACTAGTCTTTTAGCTTTAGTTGCTCTAAGTAAATTGTTTTATGATTATACCTATTGAATGTTTTAACCAATGAGACCTCATGTCCCAGCTGTCCTGGGGCGCACCGACGTCCGCCAAGTCCCTCTGACCACCACCAGTAGGCAAGGTGGGAAGCGTCTTGCCCAGGAACAGGACTGGTTCCCAGTCGGAGCTGGGATCGACCTGAGCTACATGCTGTCTCAATGAGACATACCTGTATAAATAAAGGTTGAATTTCAAAAATTAAATAACAGCTGTTACAAACTGAGTCCAATGACCAAAGTAAAGGTTTCAGCAGCACTGGGACTGGATCTGTTCCAGTCTGTTAAACACAACAAAGACACTTTATGTTGTTACATTTCATCTATTGGTCTGACACAATGGATTTAAATGAAAACACCTCAATGAGGGCTTTCCTCAGATAGTTTTTAGGCGACATTAAAATGTGATTAATTTGATTATTAATTACAGACCATAATTAACCACACAGTTTAAACATTTATTTAAACATATTTACATAAACATTTCTTTTAATTGCACGACAGCACAGATTAAATGGTTATGGGATGTTTTTAGGTGTAGTTTACACACTTTGGTGTGTCCAAATTCACTGAAATTTAGAGATTTGTGTGTTGGTTAATGGTGACAGTTAACCCTAAAGCCTAACCACTTGTAGATATTTATGCAGTGTTTCATTTCTAAAGGTTTCATTAAAATTCATCCAGTGATTCACAAGATATTTTGACCAAATCCAATTCAAAGCACTGTCAAAGTGAGTTTTAAAGATTTTCCTTTACTGAAATGTTGCTGCAACCATTTTCTGTAGAGATGCACAGATTCTAGTTTTAGGGCCGACTGCACCTCTGACCTGATTTAGTTCAAAGAACTTTTAATAATATATAATTTTAGCAATTCTGACCATCTTCAAAATTATGATTCTGGAAGAAACATTTTGACATCTCTATACATGAATCAGTGCTTGGAGATGACGAGTTCACAGACTGAAAAACTAGATTGGACAGGACATGCTTCAACATGTTCTTTAGACTTGGTTTTGTTTTATCTGTTGTTGGAAACACGTTCCAGGCGTCACTAATAACCACAGACGAGCAGAGACCTGGATTTATTTGCCTTCCCTGCATTTCGCATCAGTGACTTCCCTTCAGGGAAGTCAGCATTTTTTCACATAGCGAGGCCTGAGAACATAAAACGGGTCGTTAGATTTCCGTTTCTTCAGCCAAGAAATGACTTAGGTACAGCTCAAAAAATCTGAATATCCTCACATATTCTATAGATCCATTACATAGTGAAATGAAATGAAGTAGAATATTGTGAAAAGGTCAAATAAAGTAAACTCATGGTGCCACACCCAACTCTGCTAATTAACTCAAAACACCAGCAAAAGTTTACTGAACCTTTATGGTCCATCAGTCTGGGTCAGTAGCTACATCATTATGGAGAAGACTGCTGACTGGTCAGATGTCCAGAAGACAGTCACTGACCCGTCCACATGGAGGGAAAGACACTAAAGGTCACTGATAAGACTTCTGTGTTCATAGAAAACTCAGTGGAAGGAAAAGGTGCTGCAGCAACAGGGAAACCGCAGCCTTAGAGGATTGTCAAGAATATCCATTTAAGAATGTTCAACTATTTATTCAGGCATGCATGGGAAGAACATGCTAATTCCATGCAGAGAGAGAACACGCCAACTCCAACGCAGAGAGAGAACACGCCAACTCCAACGCAGAGATAGAACACGCCAACTCCAACGCAGAGATAGAACACGCCAACTCCAACGCAGAGATAGAACACGCAAACTCCAACGCAGAGATAGAACACGCAAACTCCAACGCAGAGATAGAACACGCCAACTCCAACACAGAGATAACACGCCAACTCCAACGCAGAGATAGAACACGCAAACTCCAACGCAGAGATAGAACACGCAAACTCCAACGCAGAGATAGAACACGCTAACTCCAACGCAGAGATAGAACACGCAAACTCCAATGCAGAGATAGAACACGCCAACTCCAACGCAGAGATAGAACACGCTAACTCCAACGCAGAGATAGAACACGCTAACTCCACGCAGAGATAGAACACGCCAACTCCAACGCAGATAGAACACGCCAACTCCAACGCAGAGATAGAACACGCTAACTCCAACGCAGAGATAACACGCTAACTCCAACGCAGAGATAGAACACGCCAACTCCAACGCAGAGATAACACGCTAACTCCAACGCAGAGATAGAACACACCAACTCCAACGCAGAGATAGAACACGCTAACTCCAACACAGAGATAACACGCTAACTCCAACGCAGAGATAACACGCTAACTCCAACGCAGAGATAACACGCTAACTCCAACGCAGAGATAACACGCTAACTCCAACGCAGAGATAACACGCTAACTCCAACGCAGAGATAACACGCTAACTCCAACGCAGAGATAACACGCAAACACCAACGCAGAGATAGAACACGCCAACTCCAACGCAGAGATAGAACACGCAAACTCCAATGCAGAGATAGAACACGCCAACTCCAACACAGAGATAACACGCCAACACCCACGCAGAGATAACACGCTAACTCCAACGCAGAGATAACACGCTAACTCCCACGCAGAGATAACACGCTAACTCCAACGCAGAGATAACACGCTAACTCCAACGCAGAGATAACACGCTAACTCCAACGCAGAGATAGAACACGCTAACTCCAACGCAGAGATAGAACACGCCAACTCCAACGCAGAGATAACACGCTAACTCCAACGCAGAGATAGAACACGCCAACTCCAACGCAGATAGAACACACCAACTCCAACGCAGAGATAGAACACGCTAACTCCAACGCAGAGATAACACGCTAACTCCAACGCAGAGATAACACGCTAACTCCAACGCAGAGATAACACGCTAACTCCAACGCAGAGATAACACGCTAACTCCAACGCAGAGATAACACACCAACTCCAACGCAGAGATAGAACACGCCAACTCCAACGCAGATAGAACACGCCAACTCCAACGCAGAGATAGAACACGCTAACTCCAACGCAGAGATAGAACACGCCAACTCCAACGCAGATAGAACACACCAACTCCAACGCAGAGATAGAACACGCTAACTCCAACGCAGAGATAACACGCTAACTCCAACGCAGAGAGGCAGCAGCTGGAAGAACACCCTCCATGATCTTCTTGCTGCGAGGCAACAGTGTCAACTGCAGCCCATACATATATAAACATATATACACCCACATATTTATATACATACATGTACATATTCATATATTTATATACCTGCAGCTCGTTGTTCTGTAATGTTTTTAACCAGATTTTGATCAATATTAAATGAACCACATTAAAAACACAAACCTTCACACTAGAGACTTTAGTTTTACTCTCAAACTTTTACACTTATTTGAAGTGAGAATAGAGCAGCGCCATCTGGTGGGGCCCAGACGCCACAGTTACACACCACGCCACTTAAGCTCACCCTGATCATGCTAGTTAACTGAATCTCAAGCCACACAATGTTTAGTCATGTAGCTGTAGTAATTAAAGTTCTGACAGTTCATGTGAAAATCAGATGACACTAATCTGTTTTTGTAGATTAGATGAACAGATGGGGATAAACACAGGCAGCACCCACGTGAACAGGAAGTAAACCAGAGTGTTGAGAGAAACTCGTCAGAGCAGACGGTAATCGAGACCAATATTTCACACACAAACGAAAAATGGCAGCTGGTTAAAGAAAAGTCTTTTTTCAGCCCAGCAAACATCCTGATGATCCTCTAGGCTTCTGGGGAAATCATCAGTGGACTGATGAGTGAACAGGTGGACTTTCTGTAGTCCTGTTACATCTGGAGTCAGAGTACCAACATCTCAGAAAAGGAACATCAGTAAAACATGGTGGTGGTAGTGTGATGGTCTGGGCCTGTTCTGCTGCCTCAGGACCCGGAAGACCTGCTGTGATAAATTCTGTCTACCAGAACATCCTGAAGGAGAACATCCAGCCGTCTGCTCCCGACCTCCAGCTGAAGGTCACCAGCAGGACGATGGTCCAACACACCACCGGGTCCACCTCTGAAGGGCTTCAGAAAATCTACTCAAGTACCGTGGAGTGTTCTAGTCCAAGTCCTGACCTGGATCTGATGGAGATGCTGAGGCACAGGGTCAGGGGTCAACCAGTTCTCCAACTCCTCTCATGATCTACCAGAACAGAGGCCTGTCCATCTTCAAGAACCTCCAGAAGACCCAGCTCTTCAGAGAACATGTTCTAGACTAGAACCCACCTCCCCTACTCCTCTGGACTCTCTTCTCTATCCTACCTTAGAGACCGACAAGTGTCTGACCGTCTAAGGAGTTTGTTATGGTTCGTCGTTTGTTAGCTTCAATGCTAACTTAATATCATTTGAAGTTGCTTTAAATAAAGTGTCTGATAAACAACAGTTAGGAGGAACCACTTCACCACACGGGGTCAGGATAGTTTCCCCCTTCATTCAAAAAACCTTCATTTGCGTTTGACTGGTGTGTCTTTGATACTTAAATTAGTTTGATCTGAAAGTTATTTAAAAAGCTGATGAGGAACGAGGCCTGTCGCTTTAGAAGACCGCTGAAGAGAAGATCACAAAGCCTCCTGGAGCTGCAGCTGAGCTTCTGGTAACGAGATGCTTCAACAGGAAGTCATCTGGAGATAAGTCGCTCAGCCTGTGGTAGGTTTTCTCAAGAATCAGCTAATTTACAGCCAAACGGGGTCATCTAAACCTGGCTGCGGTCACAGAGAAATGACATGTGACACATTTGGAGAAAATGTTTGCGTGCACAGAACAGGAGGTGTGCAGGTTTATCGCTGCGTGAGGGATTCACACCTGAAACATCACCGATAAGCAGCAGCGTCCAGATCCAGGTGCAGATGAATCCCTTATCTCCACAGGAAGCAACACTGCAGAGTGACGTTTCATACATGAAAAAATTCATTTAATAAGAACAACAGAACAGACATCTGGAATTAAAGTGGGTTACACAACATTTGATGTAAATATCTCAAGAATGAAGTAACAGAAAAAATAGTTTCATTTTACTGCATTTAAAAACACTGAAGTGCTATTTGTTCAAGGCTACAAAATACGTTTAAGAAGCAGGAAACCTTTTATTTCCTTCAAGGAAAAGGACTATAAAATAAGTTACAGTACAGCGGATCTGTCCAGCCTTTCAGAGCAACCTGATCTCCGCTCAGCTGGTCAGTGAAAACCACTCCGTCTGCAGGCGTCTAGTAGAAATACTTCATCAGACAAATACTTCATGTACTGGAGGTGAAGACTCATACGTCATCTGCCGGTAAGGGAGGTATGTTGAACCGCGGTCTGGTGAAAAACGCCATCTTCTCTCTGCAGGGAAATTCAACAGAGTCATCATGTTCATTACCCATCATGCACCATTCTGGACATCCCCTGGACATTAAGAGTAATATTATGCTTCATTTGTTCCAGACTCTGCCAGTGGAAACATCAGATCAACAGGAATAAGACGAACTACTCTCCAGATCTAAAGGCTAAAGTAGAAAACCTCAAATTCAAGATAAAAAACTGATGAAGGGAATCAGTGAAAGTTTGGTTACAAATTATTAACAAAAATGAAAGTTCGGTTGTGGAGACGGTGTGCTTATGATGCTGATTTTGTACCCAATAAATTAGATATGAGTTAGAAGATTTGGGCTTAAAAGGGTTCATCTGTACTTTCCTTGATAACAAGATCATGACAGATTTTGTTGTTAAAGAATCAATATCTATTAAAAGATACAGAGGTTTTCAGGTACCTTCAAATACAGCATCACTACAACCTTTTATTAGAAGACAGAGGAATATTCCATTTGTTAAAGCAGATTCTGGAAGGAAAAAACCTCGACAACGATAAGAGACCAAGTCCAGAAAATCACATCGTCTGATTGTTCAAGATTTTATTTGCAAGTTATGGTGGAAAAAAGTATTTGGTCAAAAACAAACCGTCCAGATTCCTGCCTCTCACAGACCTGCAACTTCCTCTGTCCTGCTTTAAAAAGACACCTGTCCACAACCTCAAACTCCACTCTGTCCAAACCAGAACCTAAACCGTAGACCTGAACCAGGCTGGGAGACTGGACCTGCTCCAGGCTGGGAGACTGGACCTGCACCAGGCTGGGAGACTGGACCTGAACCAGGCTGGGAGACTGGACCTGCTCCAGGCTGGGAGACTGGACCTGAACCAGGCTGGGAGACTGGACCTGCTCCAGGCTGGGAGACTGGACCTGCTCCAGGCTGGGAGACTGGACCTGCTCCAGGCTGGGAGACTGGACCTGCTCCAGGCTGGGAGACTGGACCTGCTCCAGTCTGGGAGACTGGACCTGCTCTAGACTGGGAGACTGGACCTGCTCTAGACTGGGAGACTGGACCTGCTCCAGGC
The DNA here is from genome assembly GCA_006937965.1 of Callopanchax toddi. Lineage (NCBI taxonomy): Eukaryota > Metazoa > Chordata > Actinopteri > Cyprinodontiformes > Nothobranchiidae > Callopanchax > Callopanchax toddi. Next base: position 2,493,048 of record SSNR01000059.1, on the reverse strand, counting down.
TGGGTGTGAAAACATCAACTGGCTAAGACCAGGCATTTCATTGTTTTAGCTCCGACTGGTTAACCCTCTGTTTAGCTGTTTTTATTGCGTACTCAGAGCTTTGTGACTTTTTGTTTCATCTGTGAAAGGCGATTCTAAATAAACATTACTGACGGAGTCCCAATAAGAAAAACCCTTTTCAGCTTTCATCCAAAGCGCCTTACAGTATTATTACACTCCTATAGGGCATGTTGTGATCTGTGGGGAGAACAAAGCTCCACGTGGAAAAGTCACAGCTGGGATTCGAACCTGTAACCTTCTTGCTGCGAGGCTACCAACTGCGCCACCATGTTTGGACGTAGAAAGAGGAAAGACCAGGGTGAACATTAGCATAGCGTTTCAGTGACTGGTATTATCGTCCATCTATCGTCATGGAGATCAACGCCTCAATATACCGTGATGTTGACTTGAGGACATGTCGCCCGGCCCGCCTGGACGCACACAACACTGGAGACATCAAGGAGACGCTATGTATCAGTTACTGGTGTCTCCGTGGAGACACTGGTAGCTCTGAACCTGAATGACCTGAGGGTCCTTCAAGAAGAGTGTGATGTCATGACCCAGCAGACAATCAGTGGACGGTGGACAGAATGAGACGTGGTAGTCCAGCTGTAATTGATGCTGAAGGTCACATGACCAGTCATCATATTAAGTCACTGGAGAGGAAACGTCTGATGTTTGACACCAGTTTCACCAGTAGGACAGAAGTCCTGGACTTTTTATGAGCATGTAGTCAATCTGGAATCTAAAGGATTAAAAACCTTCACATGAAGAAGGGACAGAAGTTTAGAGAAAAGTTTTAAAGCATTTTGTCCTTAAAGCTACAGTCCAACGTCCCAAAACCTCCCTCCTCCTGCTCCCGCTAACCACACCTCTACAGTCTGCCCGTCTCCGGTCTCTAATGCGTTTAGCCTCCTGGCTTTTTTTTGTTTTTCCTGAAGTTGATGTAGCCTCAGTAGCCGGGGAATGGCTAACGTTTAGCAGAACTTTGCTCTGACTTCTCCAAAACCGGCCGCTCTCTTCCGGTATGGTGACTGCAAACAGGAAGGCATCCTGTGCACGGCCCCACCTTTACAGGTTTGTGCAATGCACATGCACTTTGATTGGCAGTCAACAATAAGGAAAATCAAATTCTGTTGGCTTAAAAAATTCAACGGTCAGTGTAAATTCATAGGGGTCTATGGGAGGAAGGAGGGATTCAGAAGATTAACAGATGTTGTGGAACTCTACCCACAGATCATAGTTTAGACCTGAACTATCGTTTGAAACATTTAGAAACCTCTGAAACACTCTGGACTGCAGCTTTAATGCTCCAGAGGAGAGTAAGTTATTAACAGTTTATTAGTAACTAAACTGACTAACCTACTGGAGAAACAACCAGCTCGAGGAGAGGATGGTGTTTAACGTCTGTAAACGTGAGGACCTGAAAAGGGACTATAGATGATCCTAACCTGAACGTCTGCACAGGCAGAGGCTCCTTCTGGCTCTGCCCTCTCATCTGCTGAACCTCCTTAGAAGCCTTCCTCAGCCTCCTCTCTGCTGCCTCCTCCTGACGCTGCTCCTGTTTGCTCTGGCTAGCCTGTGGAGAGGCACAGCGGTCAGCTGCTGCTGCAGGGTGAAGCAGATCACCACAGACGAGCTACAGACCTGTCTATAGGCCTCTCTGAGCAGGCAGCGGAAGCGCTCGTCCCTCAGGGCCCAGGAGGGCAGCTCGGGGGCCTCGCTGCACCGCGGCTCCTCCAGTCGCAGCTTCAGTTCTCTCAGGGCGCTCAGCTCCTCCAGTAGCTGCCTCTGACGCGTCCTGCAGGCCTGAAGGTCCAGCTCCAGGTCCAACGAAGTGCGAGTGGGCTGCTCAGCTAGGGAGGAGCGGTACGACTGCTGCCCTCACACACACACACACACACACACACACACACACACACACACACACACACACACACACACACACACACACACACACACACACACACACACACACACACACACACACACACACACACACACACACACACACACAAAATCAGCTCATGTAGTAACAAAAATAAACCCAAATAACCACGAGGTATCACCTGCTTGTATCGCAGAGTCCTTCTTTCCAACGTGTTTCTGACAAACGGTGACTTCTTTGGTAAAGTTGAGCTGTCGCTGTCACTGCGGTACAACTGAGAGGAAGAGGAGGGTGAAGGTTAGAAATGACACCAATAAACAGATTCTATCAGGGACTGAGCTACAGACTGAAGATCATCCCGTTTTCAGAGACTCCGCCCACTTTGAGTGGTGTCACTGGTGGGTGTGGTCCTGACTACAGAACATAGGTACTCAATAGGAGGCTCGTGGGCTGGGTCCTCCCATTACTGTCCCCCCAGCTGACAACATTTAGTCAAATCCATCACAAATCAGCGCAGCGCCTCCCGCGACAGCTTCAGGAAGTGGAGCTACTGCAGCGAGCAGCGACGTCCCCCCGTCAACAGTTCATAAAATCCACCGCGAATGGGAGCAGCGGTCCCTTGATCCCTCTACAGCCATCCTTTATTCACAGCCTCGTCACCTCCAGAACCGACCTTGGGTTCGGAAAGGCGCCCACAAATAAAATGTATTATTATCGCTTTAATTAATTGTATTATTGTAGATATTATTAACATTATGAATATTATTGTGATATGTGCAGAGTTCTGCAGCACATTGAGGAACAACGTTCAGCCTCCTACAGAGTGAAAGGCTGACTCAACTGGAGTGTCATGTGACCTGGTGAGGTCTGTTTTACAGCTTATTATTTTAGCACAGAAATAACTGACCCAAATATCCATTGAAACAAAAACACCTCACCCTGCAGACGTACTGACTCCGAGCGCCCGGAGAGAAGGTCTGAGAGCGGACGATGGTGCTGCCTCTCATGAACGGGGAGGCGTGGCCCCAGCGACCTCCCCTCTCCTTGGGCCGGACCCTCACCGGCTCTGGGAACAGGCCCTCCGTCATCGTGGCCTTCTCCACCTGAGGTTGGTTGGGAATGAACAGTATATTTTCAAATTCAGGGTTTCTATACAGTCACTAAAATCAAGTTCAAGAACTTTCAAGATGAGGTCTCTAGATTTCCCAGCTCCTCACATTCCTGAAGATTCACACAAGAAGTGAAGACAGAAACAGAATGATCCTCTCACCTCCTGGTCTCAGTTTCAGCTCCAGTCTAAAGCAGAAACACCGATTCTGATCAGCTGTGACCTGATGAGGCTGATTTAGATCCACCTGATTCACCTCAGAAATTTAACAGGATACATTTATTAGAATTCTGATTCAAGATTGGGAGAAAGGTCCTGCATCAAGTGGAGGAGTTTAGGTATCTCAGGGTCTCGTTCACCAGAGGGAAGGAGGGAGATCGACAGGTGGGTCAGATCGGTGTCTGCAGCGATGGACGCTGAACCGGTCTGTCGTGGAGAAGGAGGAGCTGAGCCAGAAAGCACGGTTCTCTATTTACTGGTCGAGCTATGACCCAATCCTCACCTATGGTCATGAGCTTTGAGTAATGACCAAAAGAACAAGATCACAGATACAAGCAGCTGAAACGAGTTTCCTCTGCAGGGTTCAGCCTTAGAGATAGGGTTAGGAACTCAGACGTTCAGGAGAGACTTGGAGTGGAACCTCTGCTCCTGGTCAGGATGCCTCCTAGACGCCTCCCCAGGGAGGTGGTTCAGGAATGCCCTGCTGGCAAGATGACCCCAGGTCTACCCAGGACACGTTGGAGAAAATACATCTTCAATCTGGCCTGGGAACGCCTTGGGGTCCTGCTGGAGGAGCTGGGTGGGGAGAGGACGGTCTGGGACTCCCTACTAGGGATGCTGCCCCCCACAACCCAGAAGGTAGATAAGCAGAAGGTGGCGAGGCAAAAACTCAGATTCAGTGGGAAATGATGATTCTAGAAGTAAAAACGTTCACATGGAGATCTGTTAGCATGAATTAGCGCTTAGCTACGGTGAGTTTATGGATCAAAAAAGAAGAAATGATACTTCTGAGTGTCCGATCAGCTGATCATGCTGAACACTTCCTGATTCTGACCAGTGGATATTTGGATGCATTTCTAGTTTCAAGTACTTTATATCAATTTCAAGTTCTGTAGCTCATCAGCTTCTTATTTTGTTAGCAAGTCACATCTGCTACATGCTTTACCTTTAATGCAGAGAGTCTGCTGTGTGTCTGATCACAGCGCCCTCCGGTGGTGAGGCCCTCTGTTAACGCTGTACTGTTGCTGCAGCCGCTGTCCACCGACTCCGCCTGCCAACTCCTGCGAATGACATCAAAACGCACGCTGGAGGCAGAAAGTTTGACTTAACCCAGGGTTCTGACACAAACGTCAAACGGAGTTGACGTGAGTTTTGTAGATCTTCTAGCACCTCACACACTCCTCTCACCTCCTCGTCTCATTAATCAGTCTCAGCTCCAGTCTAAAGCAGAAACACTGACTCTGAACCTGATTTGTTCACATTTTAGCCTGAATTAGCTTAGCGATGGTGAGCTCACGAGCTCAAGAATAAATCTGATGTTTGAGTTTCAGATCGTGCTGAATGTTGTCCGATTCCAATCACTGGTGGATTCTTTGGTGCCTCTCAAGTTTTAAGTAACTTCTTCAAAAACCCAAGTAGTTTTAAAACCTTGAAAACACCACACAGGAACTTTAGGCATTTTCAAGGATTTCAAGCATCTGTAAAAACCTGTCATCACCTCTCAGACGTCCCGTCCACTCGGTTGTCCTTCCTCTGTGTCCTCTGCAGCTCCAGCTCTGTGTCCCGCTCTACCAGGTGGGCGGAGGTGTCCTGTGACATCAGAGAAAACACCATCACACTGCAGCTGAGGCGTGAAGACCGATTCCACCAATAAACACAGGCTCCTTACACCTATACTCAGATCACATTCAAGGTCTTTCAAGGTGGGTTGAATATGTTCCAGCTCCTTACACTGGTGATGATTTACACATCAACATCATTAGTTCACTTCCTTGTCTCATTAAAGTAAACATCAATGTTCTAAAACCAACCTTTTTGCTTAAGTTTCAAATAGAGATCGACCAATTATGGTTATGAGGGCTGATACCAATACTGGTACCTTCTGATATACCTCAAAAAACTACAATTACCAGAAAGTGTTGGTAAGTTTAACTGGAAAATTATGAATCTAGAAGTAAAAATCTAAGTGCATCACTCAGATAGACATATGTATGAATTTACCACAAACTGATCAAATGTATAAATCCATACCGTTAGTCTGTCAGGTACTTTATGAGGCTCCTAGTATCTTGGGTCAAAGGCCTCCGTTTGTCTGATGCTTAGGCCTGTTGCTGTACCTAATAAAGTGCCGAGTGTGTGTCCAGGTGTTTACCGTGGATCTGGGTCTCTGCTCCTCATCCTCACCCAGTCGACTCGGCTGTTCAGATCTCTGATCTGACCCGCTCAACATCTGGACTCTCAGCCAGCGGTAGACCATCTCAGCAGATACTTCATACTCAGAGAGACTCAGCTGGGCTGCACCCTGCAGGCGCACGCACACACACACACACACACACACACACACAGGCTCAGGGGTCGGTCACCTGTGGCTCTGTTGCATTTCTAAAGAGGCTCCAAGCCCATTTGTTTATTTTGCTTGAACTGAACACATCACTGAGCTGTCATGAACACCACTAAACAACTGGTATGATGCTAAACTGTAGAGGTTAGCTAACAGGTGATGTAGTCAGAGGTAGGGCTGCACGATATGTGAAAAATCTAATATCCTGATATTTTTTGGCTATGTCCCGATACAATACATATATATATATATATATATATCACAATATATACAGTATTGTCTAATTATTTATCAGTAACAGCATTTTTAACATTTATTTATGGGGGATATTTATTTATTTCATGGAGTATTTATTCATTGTTTCCTAATAACAATATTCATTTATTTAAATTGGACTAAAACGGCTTTCCATACCTCCTCTCCTTCACACCACCTGCTGCTTTCTCCTCTTCCCTCAGTGCAGCAGCTCTGTCCAACTTCTTAATGAGACAACTGTGTTTTGGAGCAACAAACTCCTCCTTAGAAAGCGCTTTTCTTATCTTAACACCGTTCCAAAATTTATTTTCGGACGGGGGAGCGGGGGTTGTGTCGTGGAGCTGAGCAGGAGAGGGGCGCAGCTCAAGGCTAACGAGCTAACGAGCTGCTGCAGGTGCGACCCGCTCGGCCTCGCCACATGACTCCGTTCAGAACAACATGCTGCGGTCTGTTCAGGGGGAGGGCGATTCCTGGGTGTGGCGGCGTTTATTTTTGCCGTAGCGGGGCACGTGGAGGAAACTCTGTAATGAGTCCCAATCGGGAGGTGGCGTCCGATTCCGATCGACTCTAAAATCACGTGATCGGGGCCGATTTCAGATCATGTGATTGGATCTGGACATTCCTAGCCTGTGTCCTACAGAAGATCTATTCCTAGCCTTAATGTTTCTGTTATCTTTAACATCAGAAACCTGAAGACACCAAACTCCTAGCAGACAGTTGCTGTGATGGTTAAAGGATCAGAGTTTACTGCTACAAAGACGTTAAAAACCCACGAGTCTGGATTTAATCCCAAACCTGCATCAGGACCGACTGTTCTCCTGATCCAGTCACTTCATAAACATTAATGTCAATAAATCAATACCAAGAGATTCAGCTTCACATCATTAGAGCTGACTAGCTCTGTAACAATAAAATGTATTTTCTTGTATAAAACCTTGTTCTCTTGTTGCTCTTTGCCTACAACTTCAAAGAAAACCGAGACGTCACACTTCAACGTAAACTAATAATAGTCCGGGTCGAGTTGATGTTGTGTCTCTACATGAATCCTATTTAAACTGTTTAGTCCTAACGGCTGCAGACCCCCATCTTAGAGCTGTAGCTTCAGCCTCTAACAGCAGGGTTAGTTGATGTGGACCCTTTAGACCTACCAGCAGCTCCTCCTGAGCCTGAGGTCCCAGAGAGCAGATGGACAGCTGCAGACTGAACGACGCCAGAGAGTTGGTGGAAATCGGAATGCGGAAGCCTTCATTGAAACTCATCTGGCACTGAGGCTCCAGTGCTGTGCAACAGTAGAACGCACAGGACCTGCTGGCGTCCAGCGGGATCAGGTTCACCTTCACGAACCTTCAAAAGAAAACAGAAAGAAAACAGTTACAGGTCTGGACCTGGTGTCTTGTAAGTCTAATCCAACAGAATCAACCAGTCATTTTATATTAGGGGTTTTACAGAACCATAAGCAAAATGAAGAAGGCCCAATGAATCAGCATTTATGAAACTTGATTTTGTTATTTGATTTTTACTTTCTATAGAATACATTACTCACTAAATGTTTGTGCTATTCATTATACTGGTGAAACTGATTTAAAATGTAAAATGTTCACGCTACTTAAACAATGTATTGAACCAGAAGCCACTCTAACACACCAATTAAACATGCCAATGTCTCAGTAACTGGTCATGTGACCTTCAGCATCAGTTCCAGCTGAACATCTCATGCTGTCCACAAGTCCACTGATTGTCTGCTGAGACATGACATCCCACTCTTCAGGAATAGGGCTGCAATACAGCAAAACTTCACCGTAATGGGACAATGACTGGGGCGGCGTGTATCTCAGTAGGTAGAGTGGCCAGTCTGGCAGTGGCAACCAGAGGGTCTCTGGGTCAATCCCAGCTCAAGCTGGGTTACTTTGTTGTCGTGTCCTTAGAGACACTTCACCGACCTCGCCTGCTGGTGGTCAGAGGGACCTGGTGGTGGTCAGAGGGACCTGGTGGTGGTCAGAGGGACCTGGTGGTGATCAGAGGGACCTGGTGGTGGTCAGAGGGACCTGGTGGTGGTCAGAGGGACCTGGTGGTGGTCAGAGGGACCTGGTGGTGGTCAGAGGGGCCTGGTGGTGTTAGTGCATGGCATCTCCACCTCTGTCAGTGTGACTTACAGCAGCTGTAGCTACAATGTAGCTGATCACCAGCAGTGTGTGAATATGTGAGTGAATGACTGATGTGTTGTACAGCGCTTTGGGGAGTGTAGAACTCTAGAAGGATCTATAAAATGTGCTGCTTTGTCATGTTTCATGTTGCCGACTTGTGTTTATTTGAGGTCTTTTAGCTGAATTTCTTCCTGCTCAGTGGAGATGCAGCTTGTACAGGTAGGTAGAGGTGAAGCTGGTTGTTGAATCTGATTTGTTGTTGAAGCTCAGCCGACCCTGGTACTGGGGTCAACAGAGGTCAAGCTCTGTTCATCCATCACTATGGTGACTCTCAATCTGATGAAGTCAGGGGGAAGGTCCCTGCGGTCTACCATGGATGAAGGTACTCACACTTTATGGGCTTCTTTCACATTTGAGCTGTTCAGGTTCTTCAGCTGCAGCAGGTGGAGTCGAAGAGACTGAGAGGTGGAGTCCCACCTGGACAGAGAATAGGCAAGTAACAAAGTCATTAAATAACTAAGAAATTAATGAATTATGCAAGTAAACAAGTAATTAGTAACTAAGTAAAAAAAAAAACAACTTTGTCTGAGAATGTAAAATGTTTAAATTCATCCAGTCAGACTCAGCTGGGTTAATTGGACCTGATTCCATGGATACGAAACAGAAGATCTGAATGATTTTTTCCTCAAACTTAGTCTGAGCCCTCAGTACGCTCAGGAGGAACAAGTCATGTGACCTCATCCAGTAGCCTCCTGTTGGGTTTGGAGGATCTAAGTCTGTGGGTTTGATGGGAGAATAATGAACCTCAGAGCTCCATGGCGGACTGGATCTACAGCATGTGAGGAGGCTGCATGTAGATGACATCATCACAGTCCAACAATAACAAAGAGAGCAGAAACAAATCCGGTTTTCGCCTCAACAGAAAGACGAGATTTGATTCTGAAGAAGAAACTGGGTTTTTTACCAGCTGCTGGATGAGAGGCTGAAGGAGAGAGAATCATCCATCAGAATTCCTGAGTTTAGACACAAACTCAACCTCAGCAGAGCAGCATGTTCTCAGAGTCCAGCACTGAGAAGTCTTTGCTTTAGTCTGGTGTTTTCCACTGGGCCTTGGAGAGATTGATGAATAGAGCTGCTCAGTGCTGTGTGTTGTCTAGAGACTCAATCAAACCACTGATTACTGGTAAGGCTGCTGTGGTTGAGCTGGACCCTTTTCTAAAACCAGTCTACTGTAAAGCTAGGTCAGAGGTAGATGACCCTTCAGTTTGTCACAGACTGAGTTTCTAAGATTTAAACCAGAACAGATGATTTGGATCTAGTCTTGTAGTGGTTTAGGTCTGCAGGATCATCTCCTTTCAGTTAGTGGAGAATGAAGGCAGATTTCTAAAGAAGGAATCTGGTTAGTGTCCAGAGAGAGAGAGGTGGAAACCATCTGAGAGGTGGAGCAATAAAATAATAATAATAATAATAATAATAATAATAATAATAATAATAATAATAATGCATCAGTTTTATATAGCGCTTTTCAGGTCACTCAAAGACGCTTTACAGAGTTGCATTATTCATTCACACAGTCATTCTCACCGGTGGTGGTAAACTACGACAGACGTCTGTAGCCACAGCTGCCCTGGGGCAGACTGACAGAAGAGAGGCTGCCATTCTGCGCCATCGGCCCTTCTGACCACCACCAACATTCACACACAGTCACACTCACATTCACACAGGCAAGGTGGGTGAAGTGTCTTGCCCAAGGACACAACGACAATCTAACCCAGCCAGAGCTGGGGATCGAACCGGTGACCCTCCGGTTACCAGACCGGCCACTCTCCCAACTGAGCTAGTGCCGCCCCAAAATCAGCTGCTTGTTTTAAGAAACACGACTCCACGCTATCAGAACAGCTGATTCTCTGGTGTCAAGAACTTTGAGAGCTTTACGAACCTCTGGGACTGAGACTGGACTAAAACTGAACGATGAGCTTGTTCAAGTTGTAAGTAAGTACCAAGGTAAATACTTAAGGAAGTACTCACAGCAGACCCAGCTGGATCTGGGTGGACTCGCTGGCTGAGGAAGACTCTTTAGTAAACGACAACTCCTCCAGCTCTTCTGCTCTGTTGGAGAAAAAGAAATCCTACTGATGTGATGAATGACTCTAAAAACATGCAAATCCTTCTGCTGAATCCTGGACTAGCTGGCAGACTGTTTGGATTCCTGAAGGCGTCGTCTGCTCACCTCCTGCCCCATGCCTCAAACACACCACTGTCGGTGGCCAAAGCGTCCTCAGAGACCCCCGTGGAGACCCTCCTGGCTCTCCTGCCGCTCCTGTTGGCGCTGTTTCCCCTCAGAGTCACTCCTGTGGAGGACAACAAACTATCTCCATATGTCATCATTTTCATGGTTTTATACAAATATCCCTACTGGTCGTCTTTTACGTCTGTCGGAGTTTTGATGGACAACTTTTCATAGACAAAAGGGCTTGTTTGGGATTTTTTCTGAAAAGTGATGTTTTTGAAAATAAGCAGTTGTTGCCTCACAGTCTGGTAGATTGCTCTTCACGTACCTGTGGAGGTGAAGGCCGTCTGACCTCCACTATCCCTGCGAGCTTTGTTGTCCAGCGGAGGTCCGGCGGAGGGGCTCGCTGCGTCCTCGCCGCTCAACATGGAGGGATGGGCTTGTGATGGGGCCCACAGCCCCTCCAGGAGCCCACGGCCAGCCTGCTCCATGTACTCCTCTGTCATCTGAGCGAGGGGGCAGTCCTGGGGGGCGGAGTGGTAAGGGGTGTCCATGGGGGAGCTGGGAGGGGAGAGGGAGGACAGCGAGGAGCGAGAGGAGAGTGAGGCCAGGGACTGGGGGGTGTCGTGGGAGCGTTTGGATTTGCTGTGTGTCAAAGGGTCGGGGGTGAACATGGAGGAGTCTCTGGACATGCTTTCAGGAGGGAACAGGTAACGGGCGTGGGCGTCGAGTGGCTCTCCGGCGCTCTCGTACTGGGGCACGCCGTAGATGTCACTGAAACTGATAGAGCTGAGGGAGCCTCGGCTGGACGCCAGCGAGCCGCGACTGGAGGCCAGCGAGCCACGGCTGCTACTGGAGGACGCTGTCAGAGAGCTGGCTGACAGGCTGGGGACGGCAAGACAAGAGAAAACTGAGAAAGGAGGGCGAGGACATGAAGAGACCTTAGAGAGAAGAGAGCTTACTGCACCTTTTGAGCTGGGAATGAAGGTATGTGGTGATGCGCGTCGCCTCCTGAAGCTGTCTGAGCAGAACGTTCCTCTTCTCCTGCTGCAGGATCCTGTCAGGACAAACGATGAGAGAACCACAGCTCAGAACGTCTGCTCATCCTCAACGTCTCCTTTACAAGACCAGAATCAACCCTTTAAAGCCACTGAGCATATTACCGGTCATATTTATCAGTTCTTCATGCAAGTTTGTGCATGCTTTTTTTTGTGTGACACTTTCTCTTTATTGATTTTCTTCTTATTTGACGTATAGAACTAAAGAACTAAAGAGGGCAAGGAAAACTAACATATATTTACATCTGTTCCCATATTTCAGGTTACACATCATCTCGTTTCTTACACATAGTACATATTACGTAGGTGCATCAGCAATCCAAATAAAAACAATTATTCTTCTGCATCCCATAGGTATCGGTTTCTAGTCTTTTAAGGTATACCGCTCCCATCTTTCCCAAAGTCTCTCTCCTCTCTCCTTCTGCAGCCGCAGTGCGAAGGTCATCAGTTCCATGTGGTGAATCATATTTATAATGCCTATGATCAGCTTCTGTGTGGGGGGGCTTTTCTGCAGCCAACATTTAGTGCTTGCCTTTTTGTATGCTACCAGAATTATTTTCAGTAAGTATGAGTCTCGTTTGTTTATATCCTCAGGGATTTTCCCAAGGTACATGGTGCTAAAGGAGAAGTCCAGAGTTCCTCCAAGCACCTCCAGCACCATTTGTTTGATCTCCTCCCAGAAAGTCTTTAGCTTGGGGCATGACCAGAAGACATGAAAGCAACCTGCGGCGACCTCCCCGCACTCCCTCCAGCACAAAGCGCATGAACCACTTATTTTGGATTTCTGCTTTGGTGTAATAAAATATCTAATTAAATTCTTCCATCCAAAATCTCGCCACGTTAGAGAGTTTGTGGTAGATATCACATTCCTCCACATCTGTGACCACACTTCCTCAGAAATTGTTATACCTGCTTCTTTTTCCCATCAATGACTGACATATCTTGTTGAGCTCTTTTTCATAGAAATAAAACTTTTATACAATTTGCCTATGGTGCCTCTTATGCACTTCTCCTCATATGCATCCACAAATATTTGAATCACCCCACTGGCTGCATCTGCCATTCTAATTTCCCTCCAGAAAAAGCTCCGGACCTGTAGGTAACGGTAGAAATCTTCCCTGCCGATCTCATAAATCCGACACATGTCCTCAAAACTGATCAGTTCCCCATGTTTGACTATCTTGCAGATTGCAGTGATCCCATGCCTGGACCACTCTCTAAATTTACGGTCCAACCGTGCTGGAAGGAAGCCCGTGAGATACGCCGGCCAACCCAGAAATCTCACCTCCTTATAAAGACAGAATCTTTCAATCACCTCAACCCATTTTTTCAGGGAGAAATCTGCACAAAAATGTTGCATTTGGTACACCTGTGGTAAACTCTCCAGAGACCCCAGGACAGACTGTATTGGGTAGTCCATTAAGGAAAGCTCAATGTCCTTCCATTTTGCCTCGTACCTAGGGTTACACCAGCACACTAGAGGTCTGATCTGGGCCGCCAAGTAATAATCCTCAAGGCATGGCAGGGCCATACCCCCCCCTCCCCAGGCAGGTGCAATGTTGCATATCTCACTCTCGGCCTTTTATTGCTCCATATGAATCTTGAACAGTGCATGTCCCATTCCCTGAATTGTTTTGCTGGGACCTCAACAGGGAGCGCTGCAAACAAATATAATAGTTTTGGGAGAATATTTATCTTTATCGCTCTAACTCTGCTGCCCAGATCGAGGGGGAGCAGCCCCCACCTCTCCAGTTCTTCATAGATTTTCTTATTTACCCGGTTATAATTAACTTCATACAACAATGCCGGATCTTTTGTCAACAGGATGCCCAAATACTCCATATGTGATTGATGCCAGCTGAATCTGTATCTAGCAACCAGTTGACTTGAGGGATCAAAAAAGAATGTCAAGATTTGAGTTTTCTGAATGTTCAGTCTATAACCAGACAGTCTGACATATTCTTCCAAAATTTCCATAAGCAGTGGGATCCCCTCTTCTGGGTTTCCCAACGCTACCAACACGTCGTCTGCATACAAACAAATTTTATTTTCCACTTTCCCTGTTGTAACACCCTCCAATCGGGTCTCTTCCCTGATGCATTGAGCCAATGGTTCAATAAAAAAATTTAAAAGCAGTGGGCTTAATGGGCAGCCCTGCCTACAGCCCCGTTGTAGTGTTATCCGATTTGAGAGGCTTCCATTAATTTTGATCCTCGCTGTCGGAGACAAATAAATCATTCTTAAACATTGAATAAACTTATCACATAGCCCGAATCTCTTCAGTACGTTAAATAGAAATTCCCACCCAACCGTATCATACGCCTTTTCTGCATCAAGCCCAATGAGAACTGTCCCGGTTTTCTCTTTAAGTATCTGGCCAATAATATGAATGGCCCTTCTGATACTATCATGTGTTTGTCTGTTACCAATGAAGCCTGTTTGATCCTCCTCTATCAGCGTGGGCATCAATATACTTACATCTTTTAGCCAAAATCGCAGCAAATAATTTATAGTCTATATTTAGCACGCTAATTGGTCTATATCCTTTGGGGTCCGTTTTATCTTTCCCTGCTTTTGGTATAACAGAGATGTAGGCTTCTCGCCATGATGGTGGGAGCGTCCCCCCACTCAGAGTGTAGTTGAAAGAGGCCTTCATTAGTGGGATTAGAGGTTCCCTCATCTGTCTATACCACTCTGGTGGGAATCCATCACATCCTGGGGCATCCATCACATCCTGGGGCTTTAAAGGTCTTAAAGCGGCTCTCTGGAGCATTTTTCTCTGTATCAAAGTTTTCTAAATGTTTTAAATGATATTTCAGGTCTAAACTATGATCTATGGGTTGAGTTCCACAACATCTGTCATTCTGATGAAGACCCTCCTTCCTCCTAGAGACCCCTTTCCATCATTTCTTGCCGCCGACATTTTTCAGCCAATGAAATTCAAATGTCTGCATTCTCTCAACATGCACGCGCATCGACCAAACCTGTACCAGTAGGGGGCGCTGTCGTACAGGACGCTCCGTGTGTTTCTCTGCCGTCTCAGCCGTTCACTGAGGACTCGCAGCTCATTTCTACTAAAAACCTACCCATTCTCCAGCTAAAGATGGATTTATTTTTATTTTTAAACCTTTCACCTCACAGAATGGCAAGGCTTGACAGGATTATGCGTTTATTTTGGTCAGAAAGTTCATCCAGGGCCGAGTCAAGTTCAGCTTCAGAGTCCAGCAGCAGCTCTCTGCTAACAGAGCTAATATCAGAAGCAGCAGGGACAGAGAGGGCTCTTCAGACCCTCGTAGTATTGTTGGAATAAGATTGTGAACTGTGAGTGATTAAACCCTACACATTGAGCTGTACAGTTCATGTCCGAAGTATATGCGCCGCGTGCACGCGCGCACACGTGACCAGACGCGCGTGTCGAGATGTTTTGAGGAGGAGCCTTTGGACGCTAGATTCAAAAACTGCTCTCCTGATGAAATCCTCCGGAGTGCTGCTTTAAGTTTGGAGATCCCAATGTTAATTTCTTCTGCTGATATTTCTCTAACGAGTTCTTCATTCTGCTGCTTACCTATAGATGGTAGATCTAAGCTGGACAAGAAATTGTTTGTGCATGCTTGAGTGTTACAATAATTGAGTAATATATATTTTCTATTTTGTTCTTAAAATTTTAACGTCCCTAAGCACAACAGTGTTACCAAAGAAACCACTGTTTACGATCCTTCTCAGAGGAAAAGTAGAAAATCGGCATCTCATTTGAAGCCTGGGGCTTCAGTTTGAGCTTCCTGATGATGTCATTTATGGTAAATGGGGAAAATTCCATCTTTTTTCAATAGAAGGGAGTTAAAAAGTGCTCATAAATGCAAAGAGCCTCAATGTGTTTTATTAAATATAACAAAGACCTTGAAAAAGAGCTGCATCAGGACAAAAACGTGGTGATTTAGGGGTTAAAATGTGAAAAAGTATTATTTGATATGTGTGATACAGACTGATGCTTCTTTAAAGGATGAAAATAAAACGTGTAAAACTGTTACAGCTTGATTTTTCATGAGCTGGGATTTTAAAGGAACATCAAAAGTTATTGATAATAAACGATGTTTGGATCTTTGTCAACAGTAAAAACTAAAATTGAGACTGAAAACAGTTTAGGTAGAAGCTTCAGCTTTTCACAGCGTCTGAACTGATCAGAATCAGAAGCGCAGCATCACTAACAACTTCAGCCTCATGCACACACTCACCTCTCCTGATGGATTTGTTTATCAAATGATTTCTTTACAGTTTTAATTTTAAAACACAATATTAACGTATCACTACAAATACCCCACATGAATCCTTCTAACGGATTGGTTTAAATCACTCGGTGACGCGTTATGAAGGAACATTGAATCCTTTAACAGAAACTAGCCTGGTGGCGGTGGTAGGAGTGTCTGCCGCCTCGCTTCTGTGGCTACAATGTAGCTCCCTGCCAACAGCGTGTTGTCCCCAGTGACTGTGAATGTGTGAATGACTGACTAATGTAAAGAGCGTTGGGAGTCTTTTCACTTGAAAACCATATGACTGCAGTCCATTTACCTCTGATTGGCTCCCTGGCTCTGGGAGCTGTGGGCTCTCTGCACCTCTTCCTCCAGCCTGCAGCGCTCCTCCTCCAGCTGGAGCAGCGTCTCTGGTGGGTGTTGCTGCTTACCGACAAGGATGAGGTCCTGCAGGAAAGCTTCCTTCTCACGAAGGAGCTGCATGAAGTCACGGTCACGGTCCGCCTCAGCCCGCCCCGACCAGCTCTCACTGTCCAGCTGAGCGAGTTGGTGCTGTATACTCTGCACCCTGGAGAGCAGTAGAGGGCGGCACCAGTCAGCAGCATATTCTTCTACTTACACCATGTAGGTTATTACCTGTTAGCTAACCTCTACAGTTAGAACCAGCTCAGAATCAGTGTTTCTACTTGACCCTTAAGATTTTAAAAACATCTTTCTTAATTTTTTGACAAACTTTTCATTTAGCGATGAGGAAATTGAAAAAAATGTGTGTGTGAGCTCAGAGTGTGTACACAGTGTTCTTACACCTCTGCCTAAATCAAATGTCACCACGTCTCAAACACCTTCAAAATGAGCTTTGACTTTTCCTCGTCTCACAACAGTGAACCTGATACAACCAGTTTCAGTAGTAGGAAGGGCTGAACCAGTTTCCAGTTTTTGTTCAGGTGTGACTTCCTGATGCATTTTTTTTAGATTCATGTACTTTAAAGTGCAAAACTGTAAAAAACCATGTAAAATTTCCAGCATTAAAGGATTTCCCCGGTGAGCATGGAGTGTAGATCAGCCACTTTATGGAGGCTCTTCTCTTTCTGGCCGGGCACAAAGGCAGCACAGTCAGCAGCAGGGAGGAATGTGAACATCCAGCTTTTTCTGCAGGCCAGACATCCCTCAGCAGCACAAATACTATTCATAACTCCTCACCCCCACCCCCACCCCCACCCCCAGGACCAGAGGACCCAGGGAGGAGCGGCTGCTGTGTGCACGTGGTTCACTGCTGACAAAAAAACTACTTACTTTTTCTTTGCTTCTTCATACTGCCAGTTGAGTTTCACTTTGTCCACCAAGTGGGAGGAGTCCTGGGAACCATAATTAGAGAAAGCACATCATAAAACCTTATGAAGCTCTGATGAAAGCATCATAACCTTAGTGACCTTTAATTAACCCTTCACAGGCTGAGTGACCATATTTAATCAACTGCTTTATATTTTGATTAGCGTTGTAAATTTTTACAAAAAAGTTTTAAAAAGTAAAGATAGGTACATATACATACACAGCTCAGCACACTAAAGGAACTCTTAAACAACTCAGTGTAACTCCAGGTCAGTCACACAACCGTCCACTCAGGAAAAACACTGACTGACAATCAGTTTCTCAGCTGCTGTTCTAATGGAATAGACAACAGGTGGAAATTATAAGCAATGATCAAGACCTCCCAATAAAGAGTGGTTCTGCAGGTGGAGACCACAGACCACTTCTCACTTCTCTGCTTTCTGGCCGATGTTTCAGTCACGTCTGAATGCTGGTGGCACTTTCACTCTAGTGGTAGCATGAGACGGAGTCTACAAGTAGCTCAGGTAGTGCAGCTCATCCAGGATGTCACATCAATGTGAGCTGAGGCAAGAAGGTTAGCTGTGTCTGTTAGCGTAGTGTCCAGAGCATGGAGGAGCTACCAGGAGACAGGCCAGAACATCAGGAGACAATGAGGAGGACGTAGGAGGGCAACAACCCCACAGCAGGACCACTACCTCCACCTTTGTTCAATGATGAACAGGAGGAGCCCTGCAGAATGACCTCCAGCAGGACACTAACGTGTCTGCTCTAACAGTCAGAAACAGACTCCATGAGGGTGGTATGAGGGCCTCATGGTCACAGGTGGGGTTGTGCTTACAGCCCAACACCGTGCAGGACGTTTGTCATTGGACAGAGAACACCAGGACTGGTCAACTCACCACTGGTGTCCTGTATGTATGTATATATATATATATATATATATATATATATATATATATATATATATATATATATATACTAGTGGTGGGCCGATTGCGGTGTTAACGGCTGCATTAACGCCAGACTCTTTATCGCGCGTTAATCTAGTGTCAAAGTTAGGTTGGAATCTGGGTCTATACTAAGCAATGGTGTATAGATTTGTGCTGGTCATTGGTGGGGACCAGGACGGGACAGACGTCAATGCACCTCTGACGGTCCGACAGGTGTTTTCTGTCTGATCATCTGCTCACCGCGCTCAGAGCGGCAGGTGAGGGGGCGTGACGAGGTGCAGCTCTGTGCGCTCCGCTGAACACCGGTTATAATATTAACATTCATTATGAGACCATGAGAGAAAGAGAGAGGGAGAAATGAGGGTTCATAGTGTTTTCATTGAGATACTCAGAGGAGAACTGGTGCTGATGTTTAATGAGGACCTCCTTACTGGTAGTGGGTTTGGAGTTGGTGTGTGCGTCCTCTCTGCCGGGGCAGCTTGTACATGTCAACAAGTCACCGCAGCTTATGACCGCTGAGAACTCCTTCAGAGCGCACAGGAAGTGTAGTAAATCCACATCTGATAGCAGGCTGAACGATCGGGACTAACTCTAAAGACGTATTTGGAATCAGGTCCGGCTCCGCTCCTCCCTACACACGTACTGTGCGTACGGTCCCGTGATCCAGAAGGGCCCCATTTAGCTCCAGTGGATGGGTTAATTGAGAATGTACAAAGGGTGAGCAGCATCACTGCTGTGAGGCGCGCCGCTTGTAGAGGAAAAAAGGAGACGCACGTTGAGCCTTGTTGGATTTCCATTTACTAAATGCTGTCGCTGCATTGGTCTAAACCGGTCACATGACAGCCGCTCACAAACTAGTCCCATTTTAAAACAACAATCTAAAAAAAATACTCTGTGAAGGGAGCTGTTCATTAGGGAACACTTCACCTCAAAGAGTCGTTCATTAGGGAACACTTCACCTCAAAGAGCAGTTCATTAGGGAACAGTTCACCTCAAAGAGCCGTTCATTAGGGAACAGTTCACCTGAAAGAGTCGTTCATTAGGGAACAGTTCACCTCAAAGAGCCGTTCATTAGAGAACACTTCACCTCAAAGAGTCATTCATTAGGGAACAGTTCACCTCAAAGAGCCGTTCATTAGGGAACAGTTCACCTCAAAGAGCCGTTCATTAGGGAACAGTTCACCTCAAAGAGCCGTTCATTAGGGAACAGTTCACCTCAAAGAGCCATTCAAAAGACTGACTCTTATGATTTTTGCAATATTTTGAAAGAGCAATGTTCTACTCATAAAATTAACACTGATACAAGTGTATTTACATGTTAAAGGTGTTAACTGGTGGTGCATTAATATTGTTTTGTTTTCATCATTTATTTTCATCACCAGTTATCATAGAACAACTTTCTCAGTTTGTGATGTATTTTAGAAACAGGTGATGAGCCCCTGGTCTAACGCTCCTCCTGGCTTTAGAAACGTGTTGTCAAAGACTTCCTATTAGTCATTATTTAGGGAGCACACATACGGTATTATGAATGCCTTTGGCTGAATTCAAATGAGCCATTTTATAGATTAATTTCAAAATTTGGGTGAGATTAATCTAGATTTAAAAAATTAATCTATGCCCACCACTAATATATACACATACATACATGGAGCACATCTGCAGCTCATCAGTGTGATAACAGGTTGTGTGATCCAGACCTCGACCAACACCAGTAGGCAAAGGAGTGTAGTGGCAGAGGAACGGGTGTGTACGCAATATGCTTCGCGTGCATTCACACAGCTTATGTGTCATCCTGTCTAAATGTGTGTGTGTGTGTGTGTGTGTGTGTGTGTGGTGGTGGTGGTGGGGGGGGGGTCCTAAAGCAGCTGATCTGGTCATTTTTTGAGTTGTTGATTCTAATTTAGTTGCCGTGACAACACCTCCCACCTCTCCTATGATGTCAGTCTGACAGCCTGTGTCACAGAACTGCTGGAGGTGGCACGAGTCACCAGTGGTTCCGGTGCTGGTCGCCACCTCGCTGGCCGAGTCGCTGACAGACAGCTTGCTCTGGAAGTTTACCGCCAGCTTAGCCAGACTCTGCAACACAAACCAGCAATTAGCTGAAAGAAAGCGAAACACAAACACGTCATAAAATCCTTCCAACTGTTGTTTAAAGCAGAGTTCCCCAACCTCTCTTTTTTTGCCATGGACCTATTGCGTGCCAAACAAAACATCTAAGGACCTGTTGGTCGAGCGGTTGGGTGTGTGTGTGTGTGTGTTAACATTTAAGTTAATTGTTTGGGCTGCATTGGGTTTGGACAGAAGAGAGATGGAGATAGAGAGAGGAGGGAAAATCTTGTGTCTGTCTGTAGCTTGGAGAAGCGCCTGTCCTGGTGGTGTGACAGCCTGAAGCGGTGCGCGACCGACCGGCAGTGTGAAGCGCTCTTTACACAAGTATTACATTTTTAGTAGTATTTCTCATGGTTGACTGGTGACTAAAATAGTGCACATTCAGGCTGTAGTAAATGTACCGACTCCGTTGATCCTGTTCCAGCTGATCGCTTCTCTGAACAAAAGCGGACTTTAAATTGACATCATCAATATTTTTTATTAAAAAGATTAATTTATTAGTTTCATGTTCTTTAAGTCTGGTTTTTAGCTTTTAATAAGTGTTTGAGTTGAACTTAAAGCCACATTGTGGATTATTTCATCAAGAGAGCAGTTTTTTAATCTAACGTCCAACGGCTCCTCCCCAAAACACCTCGACACGCGCATCCGGTCACATGCACACGGCGCATTAAGTTGCTGGGCATAAACTGTGCAGCTCAAACTGTAGGTTTAACCAGTCACAGTTCACAAATCATATTCCAACACTGTACCAGGCTCTGATGAGCCCTCTCTGTCGCTGCTGCTTCTGATACTTAGCTCTGTAGCAGCGAGCTGCTGCGGTACTCTGTAGCTGAACACAGAAATGACTCGGCCCTGGATGAACTTTTTGACCAAAATAAACATGTATCCTTGTCAAGCCTTTCCATTCTGTGAGGTGAAATGTTTAAAAATAAAAATAAATCTGTCTTTAGCTGGGGAATGGGTAGGGTTTTAGTAGAAATGAGCTCTGACTCCTCCATGAACGGCTGAGAGGTAAACAGAGAAACACAGAGCGTCCTGTACGAGAGCGCCCCCTACTGATACAGGTTTGCTCAAAGCGCGTGCACGTTGACAGAAAGCCGACAATGCAGAAATTTGAATTTTATTGGCTAAAAAACTTTGGCAGCCAGAATGAATGCAAAGGGGTCTCTAGGAGGAAGGAGGGTCTTCATCAGAATGACAGATGTTGTGGAACTCAACCCATAGATCATAGTTTAGACCTGAAATATCATTTAAAACATTTAGAAAACTTAGAAAAATACTCCCCCTAGCTGCTTTAAAGAATTGGGCTGTGTGTGGAATTCTTTTTCACCCTCCATTAAAAAAACAACACTGGGGTTCTGGTCGGTCTTGGTCCAGTGTTTATGTGACGATGCCGGGCCGGTCTGGGCTTCACGTCCTTTGGGTCATTTCTAGTTAAATGTTTGGAGCGGTGAGAACTCTACAGTGCATCCTCATCCTCTCTGGTTACTTTGCGCTTCACTCCAAACCGTGGAGCAAATCGCTCCTTTGCCTGCAGCGCAGGGAGAGGTTCTGAAGGCCCGGTATCAAATGACCTACGGACCGTTACCGGACCAGGGTCTGGGGGTTGGGAACCTCTGGTTTAAAGAATCTGATTTAAAGAAAGACCTGTTAATGTCTGAAAGTGTGTTTCAGAGAACAGATGTTGTATGATTATGAACATATTCATCACTGTCTATGTGTGTGGAAAGTTTCTGTTTGTTTAACCCTAAAAATAAAAAAGAACTCAAACTAAAATGGAAAAACAACAATAATAAGAACACTACAGTTTGCATGTGCTTTAGAGTTGTTGCAGGAATAGATCACAACTTTGACAGCAAATCTTTCCATCTAGCCTGATCGATAATCATCTAAATATTCATGCTCTAATCAGGGTTCCTACACCTTCACTAAAATCTCATTTATTAACTTTCAAGGACTTCATGCCCTTGTAAGATCTGTCTAATTTAACATTTATTTTAGTTTGTCAGAGATGCTCTGGGTGAATCAGGCATCTAAAAATGTATTTGACAACCAGAAGCAGCAGTAGACGGTAACGGACACTAGAGGTCAGCATCAAACATGCAAACAACCTTCTGCTGCTGCTGATAAACAGAAAATCTACAAAGAACAAAACATCCACCTGGATGAGGTCCTGCCTCTCCTTCTCGCCCGTGCTGATGGCCTTCTTGATGCTCCGCAGCTCGTTGAAGATGGCCTGAGCCTCGTCCAGCTTATAATTAGTCTGACTGCAGGACATCTTCCTGTCAATCCTGGAAAAAGACATGGACGTTACAAAGGAATGTAATGGAATTCATTGCTTTTACAATTAAAAGCCTTTTTTCTTTCAAGTATTCATAAATCTGCCAACAGAATCATTTCTTAGGCAGGTTAAATGTGTCTGGTTTTTTCTCTCATAAAGTGAAGCATGACCTTCCACTGCTATGCTGATGACGTCCAGGTCTACCTGGCCCTGAGACCAGGCAGCGAGGACGGTAGTCAGCCTTTACTCTGTTACCCAAACAAGGGAAACGGGAACTTTTTACATCTCACCTATTCACAGACTGTCCCTCTGGTCTTCTTGCTACACTTTTCTGTTCACCAGTTAAAAACCTGTCTCTGACCTTTGACACTGCTTTGAAAGTAGATGAACCAGTAACCTCTGTTGTGAGGTCGACTTTTATAAGCAGAGAATCATTGCTAAGGTTAAAGGTTATCTATACATTGACCTGAAAACACCGATCTCTACCTCATTTCAGCCATCTCGACCTCATAACGACCATCCTAATGACCATCTAGACCTCACTCCAGTGGCTCCCAGCTCATTTTAAAATCCTGCTGTTTGTTTTTAAATCTCTTAATGTGCTGGTACTTTACTACTAGGGTCGACGTATTAAAACATCCTGATATTTCTTGTTATCTTTTTAAAAAGTTCATCTTAAAACCAGCCGTCGACACTGCTGCATCTCATCTTGTAAACACGGTGCTCAAAGTACAGTAAAGATCAGAGAGCAGAGAGCACACTCCTAAGGTCCCCACTTGCTGTCCATGTCCCTGCCTGGCGCCGCAACCTGTTCCAAAACACTGGCTGTCTTCACCGCCGGCAGCCCTAAACGGCATGAGAACGGCACCTGCCTCTCTATGAGTGCTTGACAGTCAGCTTGGCTGGGCTACAACCCGGTTTACATCCACCAGGCTCTGCTCCCCAGCAGAGCAACGTCTACATTGTGTCCTGTCTCTTTTGTCTCCTCCTCTCTCAGCTCACACAGGAGCTCACTTAGCTGCTCCTGCTGTTATCAGCTCGACTCGCTCCTCCTCCCGTCACTCAACCACCACACACACACACACACACACACCAATACCATCAGCCTCGGTATGAAAACATAGACATTTTGAAAGAATTTCCACTTTCTGTGGCTCAGAAAGATGCGGGCCACCTGCATTACAGGATCCTTCAGAGACAGAAACGAGGAGAGAGACAGGAGAGAAGTGAAGAAGGAAGACAAAAGCTCTGAGAGACAGAGACCGATTCCTCTCAGAATAATTCTTCCATATTCAGAGTAACGGGGTTGTTTTATACTGTAGAGCAGGGCTACTCAATGGGCGACCTGCATATTTCTGGCCCTCTAGCCTTATACTGGCTTTTTTTTTTTTTTTTGCATGAGTGTGTGTGTGTGTGTGTAGGCCTGCCTGTGCCTCTAAACAATAACATCTAATCATCTAATGATGGAGGATCTCCATACTGGTTTGAACTCAGCTCTCTCACATGAAAGGTGACTTTCTCTACCTCTAGGCTACGGTCACCTTACAGGAGGAACCAGGTTCTGACTAACTACTGCTTTCACAGCAGTTTAAACATTCAGACTGTAAAATCCTGCTCTATGACTAGAGACACAACTGTGAAACTGTATGTGGCCCTGTGAGGTTTGTAATGGAGTACTGCTGCTGCAGAGTAACTTCGCCTCATGTGATGAACATCTGAAGTATTTCTGTGTGGGAGGTATTCATCAGCGACTCCAGAGCTTTTAATTTTTCAGACTGTGGGCGGATTCAGTCATGAGGGTTAGGATGTGACTTTTGTTTCAGCCTCTCTCTGAACTGCTTCACTAATATAAACAGCATTACCCATCATGCATCAGTCTGGACATTTAGTCCATCAGGGTAAAAGTTTCCTCTCCATTATGTTGCAGTTAGTGCAGATGGAGTAATTTGTTCTAAGAAAAGCTCTCTTGATGAATTTACTAATTCTAGTTTTTAATAGATCATTAGAACACAGAAAAAGTGACCCCCTCCTTTTAGTCCATTAAGGATTAAAATGTCTAAATAAAGGGATATAACCTTTTCCTGTAGTTTTTTTGTTTTCAGTTAAACAGCTTCAGTCCAGGGTAGCTTTAGCCCTGATCAAAACTAGCAAACTGTCAATCACCTGAAGGATTTGAAGCCTTTAAATACTAGTTTGATTACATGAAGTCACTTATTATTTATGGGAAAAAAACTGAGCTACTTTCCATCAAACTAATTGTGGGCATCTGAGTGTTGTTTTAAATCAGTCTGAGATGTAAGAGCCTGATGTGGATCCTGACCTCACTGAAAGTGAGGAGATCACAAAGGATTCTGGGACAGATCCAGAGCCGCTGCAGAGAAGCTCCTCCGCATCGTGCTCCTACAGTAAAACGGACTAATTTTACAAGTTTTTTCAAAACTGAAACCCTAAAATTACAGAATGATTTAAATTTAAATGAAACAACGCTCTGTTTTTCTGACTTACTGAGATAATAATATAAATAAATTAATGCCTCTGCATATTCTGTGGCATTATAAGAACTCAAGCCAGTCCCGTTTGTTGAGTTGAATTCACGTTTACTTTGGGATTGAGAAACTGGACTATAAAGGTGAGATTATTAGTCGATCAGAGCAGACACAATCCCTAGCAGGTCTTCTGGATGTGGCTGCGTTTCTCTAGATCAGGTGACTAAATACGGGATGCTCCACAGTTATAGGTTGATGCATTTGAAAGGCATTCAGGCTGGAAACAACCAGAACATTACTAACAGTTCTAGACCGTTGTGGAGTGCCGCTGAGACACCGGGACATGTTGAGTTCCTCTGGCTATAGCCAGTCAGTAACGACACAGAACATTTATTTATTCATCTTTAATAGGCTATTATCACTAATCCAGAAAAAACAGAGCTTTTTAACACTGTTGATGTCTCAAAAATGTTGTGCTCAGGAGGGTTTAGAAAAGTTTTTAGAGATGATTACCCAAGAAATGAGATTACCATAAACATCACCAAAACTATTTACAAATGGTCCTAAAATATGGAAGTAAAGGTACAAATAAATAATGTAACAACTGAAAGAGTTTATGAATATACAGCGCGTTCCACTATTTAAGTGGACTTAAATACTAGCTCAGTTGGGAGAGTGTCCGGTCTGGTAACCGGAGGGTCACCGGTTCGATCCCCAGCTCTGGCTGGGTTAGATTGTCGTTGTGTCCTTGGGCAAGACACTTCACCCACCTTGCCTGTGTGACTGTGTGTGAATGTTGGTGGTGGTCAGTAGGGATGGGACGATACACTTAAACTCACGATACGATGCACCTCGATATGTCAGAGTCACGATACGATATTTCACGATACGATATCAAGAAGAAGAAAAAATAAAAAATATTACTGTATAATACCAACTTGTTTATTTTTGTTTCAGTTGCACACGGGGAAACACAAGGCCTAACAGGCCAAACACAAACCAGAACACTCCCTTAGTGTTGCTCTAACCCTAGGTTAAGTTATCTCAGGTTTGTTTCTGATCACGACTTCTAAACCTCCTACTCTCAACCCAAGGTTTAAAACTGAAGGAGGCTCTTTAATGGGAGACAATGAGTCTTCAAAATAACTGGAAAATTCAGCTGTTTTCAATTCAAACTGAACATGATCATGTCCAGGATGACAGAGAGTCTACTCCAACATGCTGCAGCGTTCTGTCAAAAGGGAATCTGAAACTTCAATCTAGCTGCTGTCAGTAACAATAAAACAGATTTAAAACATTAAAACTCTAAGCAGATTAAATAGTTCAGAAAAAGCAAAATAATAATATTAATCTCACAACTTTGTGTGTTGTCAGATTATTATTATTATTACTAATAATAGGTTCATTTATTGGTCAGCCATTTCAGGTCCTAGAGGGCTGAACCCAGCAGCTTCTCATCTAGAGGACTTTAATTATTTTACAGTTTATTTGTTCAGCGTTCTGACGTCTGGCTCATATAGATGAGTGAGTGTAGATGTGTCTGACTGTTGATTTCTGCAGTGAGACATGAAAACTCACCTCACTCCAACACCTTTAAATCCACCGTGTTGATGTATTTTAACGAACTTCCTTTGGTATTTCCACGGTAGTTTTTGTTGCAGGACGCAAAGTTTACATCACTCTGATGGAGTAAAAGTTCGGCAGATATACTTTCACTTTCATTTCCGGCGCTGTGCTCCGGGACAGCAGGGAGGGGAGGGAGAGACGCGACGCTGCACACAGAGGGTCTGCAGGCTGCATGATCAGCTGTGAAATACTTTGTTCAGTCTTGGCAGATCACGTTTTTTTTTTTTATGGACATCACCCGATTCTGTTCAGCAGCTGATGCTCAATGTCAACCCTAAATTGCCTGCATTACTACTACTCATTACTACTACTCACGCAGCAGCGCCATCTAGTGTTTATTTCGCGATTCATTTTTTTTCAACTCGATGCATTTCGTCACGTTTTATATCGCGAAATTTCGCCAAACGGTATTTCGTCCCATCCCTAGTGGTCAGAAGGGCCGATGGCGCAGAATGGCAGCCTCGCTTCTGTCAGTCTGCCCCAGGGCAGCTGTGGCTACAGACGTCTGTCGTAGTTTACCACCACCGGTGAGAATGACTGTGTGAATGAATAATGCAACTCTGTAAAGCGTCTTTGAGTGACCTAGAAAAGTGCTATATAAAACTGATGCATTATTATTATTATTATTGTCACAAAGATCAGATTTACTGGTTTTCAGTTAAACTCATGGATGTCGTGGTGTCTCAGGGCTGTGATGCCGTAGTCACCCAAATATAAGACCAGGTTTTGTTGTTGAAAATAATGTAAAAATGTGGGGTCATCTTATAGGAAGATGAGAAAACACACGCATGCATGGAGAGAACACGCCAACGCCATGCCGACAGAACACGCCAACTCCTAAGAACTAAGTAAATACTCCATCCAGTGGGAACCCTTCTAGATCTGGTCTTTATTCACTGGTTCATGTTTATGTTTACTCATTTATTAGACGTTTTTATCCAAAGCGTCTTACAATAACACACCTATCAGACACGTTGTGATTTGTGGGGGAAATCGGAGTACCTAAAGACGTCATGTCCTTGCGCCGTTCAGCGGAGGGTTACAGCTGCTCTTTGTCATAAAAGTAGTCCTGAGTTAAAAATAGCACATGTAATTCCTTCGTGTTACTTTTTATTTTCCCTTGCAGTCGATATATTTACTGAGGTCACTAGGCCGAATTATTATCACCATTTAGTTTTATGGACGTTTTTTCCGGCAATGCTATCTGGTACCATTCACTTACAGTGTTTGACGCTAAGCTAAAGCAAAAAGAGTACTGCCGGATCAGGAAAACGGCTGGGCTGTTTACAAATAGTTTTTGCCCACTGATCTAACTCTGAGGAATATGGCAATAGACAAAAAATAACTTGGCGGTGGAGTGTCCCTTTAAATCCTCCAGATGATTGACAGGTTGGTGGTTTGATCAGGACTGAGGTTTAACTAATCAAAGAGAAATAAACAGGAAAATAGATTCATTAGTAGTTTTAGAGCAGACTCTTTTCCTGACTGAAGACGGGAGTCGATTAAAGGGACGTCTGAGGACTGAGCCCAGCATCATGTGACTGAAACAAAAGCACAGTCTTGTTGTATTTTCAGTGTGTGTGGTGGTGCTGCCTCCATCAGCGAGCTGTGGCCTCCTCTCTCACCACAGCCTGCTTCCTCCTCTGCTACAACAGCAGGTCCTGTTCATCCACCCGACCCAGCCTCTTCCCACAAAAACAGGCCCTGCTTTGTCCCCCACACCTCCCCACTGGAGGAGTCCAGGAGTTTAAAACCTTACATGCACTGCCTGACCCACACGCTGTGCTGTAAAACTATCTGACAGGATTTACAAACACTGAAACTTCACAAAATGTGCAAACAGAGATGAGCAGAAAACAGAGTCAACTTCTCCAAAGACCTCCAAAACGCAGGGTTCCAAGCACTGTCAAGGCAAGTTGCAAAGATTTTCCTTCACCTTATTGGTGAGAAATGACACAAACAGAACCCCGAACATGAAAACTACTGGGAGTGTTGGCTCTGGAACCCAAGTCCTGGAGAGGAGTTGAACTCTCTCACATGCTAGAAATGCCTTTTTGTTAGCCCGAAGAGAAGGCTCATAACCAGGTTACGCACTGATTTAGATTCTGAGGTTTGTGTTCATTTGGGACCTGATGATCCGATTGGTCTAAAATAACTCAACGTGTCCACTGTGAGCCGACATAATGCATGTAGACCCGTTTCTTAGCCATTGCACTCCTTTGCATACCGGTGTCATGTCTACCATCTACCACCAATTCTCCTGCCCCACAATGCCCCAGCGTCAAATTGCACACATTCATTACCAGCTCGTACCCGACGCCCTCTGCTGGTACCACAGGGGGACTACTACCATGTTAGCAGATCCAACACGGTGCTTCGGTAAACTCGCCTCACTGATGCCTGCTCCACACACCACTCTGTACCCCTTACAGCTCCGGTCATCAGAATGACTCTGGAGCTAGACCGGATCACGTTTAGCCACCGAGGGAGGCTGATGGGCACTGACTGGGGGGGCAGTGTTACTACACATGTCACGAGTACCAAACTGCAATGGTTGATACTCACTTGAGTGTTTTATTCTAAAAAACTTACATTTATGAATCTGGAAGTGAAAAATTTGCCTTTTTTAGCATTTAATGGTGGCGACACTGGCGAGGTCACAGTTAAACAAACTAGCTGATGTTTTTCTGCATCTCTAGTTTTCAACTGTAAGCATTTTCAATTAATTCAAGCATCTGCAAGAACCCTGAACTTTGAGTAAACTCCAGCAGTAACAGGTCATCTGCTGCTGGGACCTAGGAAGCTGGAGGCATCTTCATACGCTCCCCATACATGATGACGTCACTGTTGTTATCGTAACGCTGCTCAGTCTCCTCTGTGGACGAGGACCAGGTCGACTATGGGTTCAATACCCGCCTCGTCCATCTAAAGTGGGGGCGCCATAGAAACGACAGTCAGAGAAGACCACGAGTCAAACCAGGAGCAGAAAGAGAGAAACAAACAAACGGGACTCTTGTTTAGGTGAGGAGACTCGTTAATGTGATCAGCCAGGAACCACATGGACGTCTAATTCCTAATAAGAAATAACTCAAACTTTTTCTTCTTGTTTTTATCTTTTGAAAAGTTTAAAATCAGCTCATTATTGCCTCCTATAGGCCGAAGTAAAGACAGCAGAACCCTCTGCAGTGGACTGATGTTCAGGTTCAGTGAGTTTTGCCTGTAGTGATGAAACAAACTGTTGGAAAAGAAATAATTTGGCCTTAAATTTAAAATGTGGCTTGTGTGGATAGGAATCATATAGCATTGCAGCTGCTGTGTTTTTCTGTGTGTGTATTTAGCATCTTAACTTTTTGTCATTTAGCTGCTTAGTGTTGGAATTGTGTCCTGTTGAGGTAGAAAACATTGTTTTTATAGATCAGATGAGCTTTTTTCCCATTAATTGGATATGCAGCATGAATATATTAGTAAAGTTTTAGCAGGTCTTTGGAATGAATTTGTTTGTGGAAGTGCTGCGGTGCCCAGTACCTGGACTACTCGGGGAAAACGGGTTTGTTTATATATCGCATGCGATATCGTCATCGCAATATTAAGCACTGTTATCACATATCACAGTTTTTCCTAATATCATGCAGCTCTACTTAGTGCAGATCAATATCAGCAGCTTCAGTCCCACTGAGGGTCTCATTACCATCTCCTGTCATGAAAGATGACCAGTAGAGCCGAGTTAGGTAAAAACAGAACAATGAGATACAAGGTTTGAGCCCTAAAACTAAATGTGTGTGTGTGTGTGTGTGTGTGTGTGTGTGTGTGTGTGTGTGTGTGTGTGTGTGTGTGTGTAATTCTTTTACCAATAACAAACCCTACGTGGTCACAGGTCTGTTAGCGATTTGACACTTTTCTTTGAAGAGTTGTCCATAAAACCAGTGACAGATGAACTGATTTATGTGAAAACATGATGAAATATGAGGTTTGATCTGAATTCCTCTGGAGGTTCTTGTTTCTGTTACACTGTTCTAACAGTTTTCCTCTTTATCTAAATGGATACCATTTTTCATCTTGGGCACTATTTTTGTTTGTTAAATTTATTTTGTTTGAAAGGAGGATGGGAACACACACACACACACACACACACACACACACACACACACACACACGAAGAGCTGTGGCCATGCTTTCTGCCAGCTCAGTCCTCTCTTGCCTATTCTGGGAATCTCTAGAGTTGTGTTATCTCAGAGATAAGAGACTCAGGAAGTTCAGAGGAATTTGTTGCCAGACCCCCCCCCCCCCCCCCCCCCCCCCCCCCCCCC
>SSNR01000059.1:2446337-2462421 GCA_006937965.1 Callopanchax toddi | reverse complement strand
CCCCCCCCCCCCCCCCCCATAGAACAGCTTCCTCTCCGGGCTGAGCCTTGGCTCCCTGCCCTCCACTGGTGCATCCTCTTCCTGAGGCGGAGTCCCCCTTTCCATTAGAACTCTCTCCGTTTGCCTTTTCTCAAACGCTCGCTCCTCTTTTTCCTTTTCCCCTTCCTCAGAGAGGTGGAGCTTCTATTCCCAACATGGAATTTGGGAATGGCTCAGAAATCTTCCAGCACTGTGTTGGTCTGAGACAGACTAAGGACAGAAAACAGGGAAGGACCTGAACGCCACAAACGTGACATAATGTTTACACATGTGGGATACGGCAAGCCAAATAGGTCACAAACCCTTACTTCTGACCTGCTCAGGTAAGAAATGTAAAAAAAAAAAAAAAAAAGTTTAAACAGTGAGATTTCTGTAGGAAAGAATTTGCCAGAACACCATATCAGAAACCAGCCACAGCTGTTTGGAATGCATCCAGATGAGCAGCAAAAAACCCAGTTTGATCCGAACACTGAACACCACTCAGCTGCTACACATTCACTGTACCAAACAGCAATATCTAATGTCCAGGAGCCTCATTTATTAAACTCTGTGTAGAATCCTCACTGAAACTCTACTTAAGCTCTGTAAAAACATGTTAGTTACACCAAGTCATTTTCTGACCTATAAAACTCTGTAAACTCAGCTGGACACAAATCTGCATCCTTTAAGAGACTGAAAAATCGAGGTTCATGTGGTGGAAGCATAGAACATGTTGGCTTCTTTTGGCTTAAGGAGCTCCTGGAAGTGGGCGTGTGCTGACTCACTGTTCAGGAAATGCAACCAAACAATCAGTGAGTGAAGGAAGTCCAGGATGAACTTCAATACATCTGTGGCGTTAGCGGACATTAAAAGAACTCGGTTATGATAATATCCATCCATCCATCCATCCATCCATCCATCCATCCATCTTCTTAAACCACTTCATGCTCCTGTGAGAGTCGTGGGTTCTTTTGACTAGTGTTAAAAGAACCAGTTCTTCGGTACCAAGTCGGTACTAAACAATTTAAATGTTACGGTACCAGGATCTCTGAAGTACCAGTAGAACCGCCCAGCGGGTCAACCCGGTTCTTGCTGCGGCATCTGATCATTTTTGGTCATTTTTACGGATTACAATCACACGTGTGTGTGTGTGCGCTCGCGCTGCATCAGACCACGCTGTATTAGCGAGCGCAGCAGCTGTCGGGCTGAGCATCCGTTTCTCCCTCCGTGACCGCTGAGACACCTGGAGCCTCATTCATGAAACTTCATGCAAAAACGGGTCAGAACGTTGTGTAAGTCACTTTCTACGCAAACTTTGGTTTTATATTTTTAAAAAGCGTTACATAAATCTGTGCGTAATTTTATGCAAACTTTGAATCTTGCGCACATTTTGGAGACGGAAACCCTGCAGCGCAGTGGTAACATGGTGACTTTAAGACGTTTTCAGACTGTAGATAGAGTTCTTAACGGGCCAAAACTTTAACCCAAACCCAAAATGTCCTGAAGGACGTGAAGCCTGAGCCGGCCCGGCCCGACATCGTCACATTAAAACTGGACCTGACAGAACCTGAGCGCTATTTTTTTAATAGAGAATGAAAAAAATCCACACACAGCAGCACACTGCTATAAGTTAAACTCAAACACCAATCTAAAACCAAACTTATAGAACACGAACAAACGTGAAACTAATACAATAATTTTCTAATAAATTATGATGGAGTCACAATTTATAATCCGTTCTGGTCTAGATTGAGAACTCTACTTATAGACCCTCACACACACTCACAACGTGTGCATGCACACACACGACCAACACCCTCCACTCGTGCGTCTCTGAACAGAAACACGTGGCATTTAGGAGTTAAATCACCGTCTGTTCACGTCTCCAGATTATTTAACTACTTATTGGAGCATTACTGTGATCAGCTGTGTCGTTATTATGATTACTGAGACAATACTGCGTTGCGCTCCAGACAGGCAGAGTTCTCCAGATGATCCAGACTGGCTGATCAGCTGATTTATGAACTGGACCCAGTGTCAGATCAAATGAACCATCAGAACCACGTGATCCTCTGCAGCTTAAACACTCTCAGGTTCTCTGGGCCGCCACCCTCAGCGGAGGAAGAAACGGTCAAGGAACGATTACATTATTATTTCAAAGGAATTAAATAATGCTGCTGAAAATGTCATTATTATAATTTTTCAAATTAAGTGATGGGTAAAAATAGATTATGACTTGATTTCTTTTATCATCAAAATGACAAACGGAAAAAGCGCAGCGACCTCTGATTTAAATGACTTCAATTCATGTTTTTGTCTTTTGATTTGGTACCAAAATTGGTACCGAGAACCGTGGATTTTCACTGGTATCGGTACCGAATACTGAAATGTTGTTACTGTGACAACACTACTGTGGTCAGGTCATAATAATAATGTTGATCAGTGAATCCTTCCTGCTGTGTTGTCCTATAAAGTCAGTATCTTTATAGGACAGTATCAGAGACAGGGGTTAGGGCTGGTTGTTGGGTGTGTGTGTGTGTGTGTGTGTGTGTGTGAGTGAGTCTACAGTCTGAAAAAACGTGTCTTAAATTCACCATGTCACCATCTGAGCTGCCACGTTTCTCATTTCTAAAATGTTCCACACCAGGTTCAAAGTTTGCACATTTTCTCCGTCATGTTTTTATAATAAATGCGATGGTTTGTGTAGACTGTGTGACTTACGCAACTTTCAGGCCCGTTTTGTGCATAAGCAAGTTTTATAAAAGAGCCCCCAGATTTCTGCCACTCACAGCTTCACAGCTTGGAAGAAATATGACATTCTGACTCATTAAATGAATGACAATGCTTTTCACCATTCCTTAACCAAATGTAACCTTCTGGGCTTGCCATAGAACAGTTTTAAAGCTGCAACAGGTTGAAGAGCAGAGGAAACAAAGAGAGGGAATAAAGAAGGGAAGAGGCCACTGGGTGGGGAGCAGCCGGGTGGAGGAAGGAGAAGGGCGGCCATGAGAGGAAGGGTGGACACTCAGGCAGAGGAACACTCACTCCTGCAGGGTCTCCACTCCCATTTCCTTGTACTGCAGCTCCTGCATGACCTGGATCAGCTCCTGCTTCAGTCTGCCGAGCTGTGGACACAAGAGAGCGCCGGGTTACCGTGCTGCACAATGGGCTTCTCTCACCACTAGCGCTGCACACAACCGCTTAGTCAGCAGCTATTCACATACAGGAATGTTTATACAGAGGTGCACGTGCACACACGCGTGCATGATCACATCCACACACTGGATCTCACACACTGAGGCCTTCTCCTGTGAAAAGGGCTGGGTTAAAGGCAGAAAGCTTGTCTGCATGTTAACAAGCAGCGCCGAGTTTGTAGGTTATGAAATAAAAACCTGGAGATGGTTTTTCTTTCACCTGCTAACCACGGAGGAGAACGTCATCATGGAACAACGATGGAAAGCTGGGAGAAGGTTTCAGGTGATCCTATCAGTTATTTATCTACAGTAGGACCACGCCCACTGGTGACATCAGGAAGTAGTCCTCTGACCAGACCAAAAAACATGGCTACCCAGAGAGACGCTGCTGCAGATCAGTGACAAACTAGCTGCTAATTTTCAAGTATTTAATATACTGTAGGTCTCGATCCAAGGTCCCACTGATTAGGGAGGAGTCAAGAATTCTGGACTTCTTCAGGCACCGACTGAATTCTGAGGTACCTTCAGAGTAGAGGGCAGCAAGATCAAGTTAGACTTTAAGTGTCTTCATCATTCCAGAGGTCCACAGCACTTTATTCATTTACAATTTGTTCTTCAAGATAAATGAAGAGTCACTTTATTGATCTCAATAGAAAATGACTGTCTGGCAGCTCCTCCAGCAGAAGATTTAAAGCCTGACGGCTGCAGACATGAAGGTTACCTGAATATAGAGGGAGCCGCCTCAAAAACACTAGCCTGAAACGGCAGGTGTGAATCTGCGGTCTCCAGGTCTGCAGCCATATACTAGTGCGTGGTGCAGTCCCATTCGGGGGGGTGGGGGTGGGGGTGCAGAGCTCATCGCGGGCCTGCAGTTGCTTCTCCTCACTGGCGCTTGCTACTCTCCCTGGACGTGCCCCTTTCTCCTGGACCAGGTCCTGGATTTGCTGCGCAGTCCGGACAGAACTGTCTCAGGGTCCAGATCTGGACCAGAGTCCACCGTTTGGTGATACCTGGGTAAGACTAAACCTGACCAATAGGCTCTGAGGCCTGGGGTTTGAACCCTGGCTGGTCTCTTGCTTCTCTTCCCCTAGGCCAGTGGTTCCCAGCAGGCTGACACCAGTCATTGAGAAGAAGAGAGATTAAATCTGTCATTTTTATAAAAAATAAAGCTTTACATTTTTTATTTTCATTTTCTCAGGGAGTTGTTCGTGTTTTAAACCCCATTTGGACAGAGGCATGTTTTGAAGTTTCTACTGAGCTGTAAACCTGGTTGGTTGTTTTTTTAAAGTTTATTTTATTATAACCTGTAGTTTAATGCAGTTACTTTGATTTGATCAAATGTTGTGAAATCAACTGTAAAATCAAGGGGGGGGGGGCAGAATAAAAAGTTTGGGCCACAATCACCGCTTTAGAGCGCCTCATTTCACATTTATAAACCAAGGTTAAAGGTCAAAGATAACGATGACGACAACATGTGTGTGCAATTGTTGTAAGCTCCTAAGATGATGATTTGTTGGGAACATTTTAATTCACTGAGCTACTTGGGACTAGAAGCACCCAGACACACAAAACTATTTGGTTCTGAATAATAAGAAGGTTCCTACACGGCCAAAGTAACAGACATTTCAAGCACTTTCAGAGTGAGTTTCTGTAAGCCCCGCCCCCGTTAATGACTTACCCGCTCTCGTCTGCAGGTGATTTCCACTTTGATTTGATCAGGGTCATATTTTGCATTTGAAGACAAGCTGGAGAGAGCTGTGGACACAGAGAGGAGAGGAGCTTGAGACTGAGATAGACCTTGTTTCTAAAAGTAGAATGGGAAGCAGAGCTTTCAGTTTCAGGCTCATCTCTGCTGGAACCTGTTTCTATCCGTGAGGCAGAAACCCCGTCTACTTTTAAGACCAGGCTTCAAACGTTCCTCTTTGATAAAGCCCGGGATTAGAGTTAGCTTGGATTATCCTGACTCATCTCTATAGTTTTGCTGCCATAGGCTAAAGGGAGCTGCACTGTGTCTTTGTAGATCTAGAGAAAGCAGATGACAGGGTACCGAGAGAGGAGCTGTGGTATTACATGAGGAGGTCTGGAGTGTCAGAGGAGGACTTTGGAGTGGTTCGGGACATGATGAGGACTGTAGGACAGCTGTGAAGTGAGCTGTAGGGTAACGGAGGAGTGGAAGGTGGGACTGAATCAAAGATCAGCTCTGAGCCCCTTCTGAGTCTCTATGGTGATGGACAGGCTGACAGAGGAATCTCCTGGACTCTGATGTTCACTGAGGACAGTGATCTGTGGTGAGAGGAGGGAGCAGGTGGAGGAACATCTGGAGAGGTGGAGGTTTGACCTGGAAGGGGAGGAATGAAGTTCAGCTGCAAATAGGTTGGAATGGATGGAGAAAAGTGTCAGAGGTGATAAAAGAGTTTCAGCTAGAATGAAAGGAAGGTGTAGAAGACAGCGGTGAGACCAGTGACGCTGTATGGTCTGGAGACTGTGGCTCTGAGGAGACGGGAGGCAGAACTGGAGGTAGCAGAGATGAAAATGCTGAGATTCTCTTTAGGAGACAAAGATGGACAGGACCAGGACTGGGTCCATCAGAGGGACAGACCATGTTAGACCAGGGGTAGGGAACCCTGGTCCTAGAGAGCCTGCTTGTTTTCCAACTATCTTTGATGTTTCTGCTGTTGATTACCTGGATCAGGTGTGTTCAGCTTCTGAACAACTTCACAGCCGTCCTCATGATTTTCCACTGTGGACCTTACGGTGGCAGCGGTGACTACGTTATGTTTGTTATGTTTATGTATTTGATCCAATTACAAATGATAATGTAACAATGAACTTACCATTGAGGCTAACAAGAAACTACTTAAAGGGACAAACACTAGTCAGTCTCTGACGTGACAGTGAGGAAAAAGAATACCAGCATAGAGTGAAGTGCATGAAGAGAGCACAGAGGAGAAGTGAAGGTAGGAGCTAGTCTAGAAGATGTTCTCTGAAGAGCTGGGTCTTCAGGAGGTTCTTGAAGATGGACAGGGACGTCCCTGCTCTGGTAGCTTGGTAGGTCATTCCACCGTCGTGGAACGACACATGAGAAGAGTCTGGACTGTCCCAGCGTGGTGTAGCTCTGCTAGCTGATGATCCTTAGATGACCGGAGTGACCGAGCTGTAACGTCAGCCTTAGCAAGAGGATTCAAGTAGATGGAGCCGTTCCTTTCAGGACTTTGTATGCTAGCGTTAGCGACTTGAATTTGATGCGGGCAGCTAAAGGTAGCCAGTGGAGCTCAATGAACAGAGGGGTGACATCAAGGGTCTCTCGTCGTGTTTGTTTGATCAATCATTCTGAAGAAGCTTCCATCAGTTATTAATTACATTAAGGACCACACCCACAAGTAACTTCACTCAATGTGGACAGACTATTTCCTGCTTCTAGAGATCCCGCCCACTTTGAGAGATGTCACTGGTGGGTGTGGTCCTTAATGTAAATAAACACCACTGACCCCGATGACCCTTTAAATAACTGTAAATACCAATATTGATCAAAATAATGTTTACGTTTGTGTCCAACAATGGAGGCGCTCTAGGCTTACTGCTGGTGATGGAGTGGTTGTCCTCAGAGAGCTCATGGAAACGCAGCATCTCCTGCTGAGCCAGCTCCAGTCGCTGCTGCTTGACCAGGCACATCTCCTTCTTGGCACTGAGGGCCTCCTGGGCCACCACCAGGTACTCCTTCAACATGTGCTCCTGCTCCTGACGCCACTGAGTCCGCGGGTTCTCAATCTGAGTGGTCTCTGACGAAAAGACACAGCAGAAGTGGGTCATCAGAAAACAATCCTACGGAGCTTTGAGATCATCAGAAAAGTCGGAGCTTGTTGGAGACACGGGTATTTACAGTCAAATCCACTACTTGTGACATTATTTATGAACAGTCCAGTTTCGTTCCTGTGACTGAAGGGATCTACTCACTGTTAATGTGGTCGATGTAGTAAACTCCCACTTGTTGGTCGTAAACCTCCTCCCACCCTAGAGGCAGTTCGTCTCCAACGCAGTCTGCAAACGTCAGCGGTTTGGTGATCCTGAAATCATCAAACCGTCATTCTGGCAACAAAAAACTCTTTTACATTCTGCCAGAAAAGGTTGCATTTCTTGTAAAAAATTAAAAATAATTTTTAAAAAGCCTTTTCCATGAATTTTTTTGGGCCACAAAATATTGAAACAAGTTAAATATTTTAAAAAGGTACAAGAGTTAGAGATACCAAAAGTCACTGATGAAATGTCCTGAATACGCGGAACGCAGTTATGCATAACTTGCAGAAATAATTGAAAAACTTAATGAAAAAAGCCAAAAAACATACACAAGAAAATGTAAAAAACCATAAAAAGTTGAATCTGAGTGCACAATGAAACAGCTGAAAACTACAGAAGACCTGAGTTAAAGCATGTAGAAAAATGACCTCAGAGTCAGAATGAAGTGATTGCATCATTAAAGGAGAGAAAATCTGGATTAATCAGGAAATCACTGATTTAATCAAAATGTTAAAAGACCTCAAAAACTTGAATCATACGGTAATAGTCCCAAGTCTTGTGACTTGTTTAAAGTTGGTAGGTTGACATTTGCTATATAAATTTATTTCTGAAATGATTTATTTATTTTTGCTGAATTTATTTACCTTTTTATTTCGTTTATTCCCCTGTGTCCTGTCCAGCAGTAGATCAACCAGAATTCATGTCTGAATGCCAAAAACCAGTCTTACTGATTTACTATCACAGGTGGAGCGTTAACGCTGCTACTATAATGATCCACCTGATGTATATTTTTAGAAAATGTTTTGTTAGAATTGGTTTATTGGGTTTGATTTGAATCCCAGTGGACACGGAGATGGAGATGAAAGGGAAGGGTAAAGAAAGAAGGGTGGGGGTAGAGTTCTCAACGGGCCCCAAAATTTAACCCGAAGGACGTGAAGCCCGAACCGGCCCGGCTCGACATCATCACATTAAGCACTGGACCCAACCCGACCCGAACAGTGTGCTGTTTCTTAAAATTCCACACACAGCAAGTGTTCAACTCAAACACTTATTAAAAACTAAAAACCAAACTTTTAGGACATGAACAAACGTGAAACTAATAAAATGATGATGATGTGGACGTCAGGCTTGGCCTTTAGTTCCGTTATGTTGTTTGATAAAATAAAAACAGAGGAACAGAAAGAGGAACGCTGGATGGGAAGCAGCGTGACGTCAGAGGGAGGTTGATCCTGAACTCTGACCCAGCTGAGCAGACAAAGAGACTGAGGCTAAAGCACGTCCTCTCACTGCTGGGAATCCGTGGATGTTTGGTTTGTTATGCAGTCTTGTGACAGCAGCATCTGTTGTCCAAGTCGTGTCTTGCTGTGAGACACAGACACAAAGTGGGAGAAGGGTGACATGAGTCCAAACCAGCCGGCCATCTAGCATGTCAGCATCTTTTGGTTCCTTTAAAGTCATTTTCAGTCTTAAAATATGTCACTAAATTAACCTCCGGCTGCACAAGTCAGAGAGAAATACTTGAGTCACTCGTCTGTCGGGCTGCCAGTGACCTGCTGAGACCTGTGTGTGTGTGTGTGTGTGTGCGTGCGTGCAACTGCAATATACACACGTCTGACACACACACACACACACACACACACACACACACACACACACACACCATGCCCAGTGCTGGTGACGCTCGTGCAGCAACAGTTTATCAGGCTTAATCACTTTCTCACAAAATCTCATTAATGACCGACAGATACCAAAAAAGCAGCGTTTCATTCATGTGAGTTGGTCCTCTGTAGGTACCACGAAATATGGGCAGTGCCTTAAAAAGTACTGAATTCGATACCCATCCCTATGTAAGAAAATTGCAACGATATTACTAAAATATTTTAGAACATGCCGATTTAAAGTGACTACATTCTGGAGCTGCTCTTCCTCTGAAGACCCCGTTTCTGTGGCTCCAGTCCAGAGCAGAACTTTATACATTTATTTTTAAGGTGAAATCTGACTTGGACAAACCTCATCCTCATGATCTAAATTCATCCTCCAACCTAACCCATGTACCTGGTGTTCAGACAACCTCCACAAACATTTACCAACCAAACAGAGAAAAAGCCACAAGTGTTGTGGGCCTAAAAATTCCTTTCAAAGTTAAAAAAGAAACATGAAAACAACTTTGGGAGAATGCCCTTTATGTCCAGCCTCTCATTAGCTACATTTCAGAGCCAACAGGAGCTGACAGACAGGCAGACGCACTTCTTCCATTATGCGTTGAATCTTTTAGAAATAGCTCTACATCTCAAAGCGTCTGGACGCTTGGACTATCCAGGATGTGGCGTTTATTTACGTAGATTTACAGTCGTGTGAAAAACTATTTGCCCCCTTCCTGATTTCTTATTCTTTTGCATGTTAGTCACACAAAATGTTTCTGATCATCAAACAAATTTAACTATTAGTCAAAGATAACAAGTAAACACAAAATGCAGTTTTTAAATGATGGTTTTTATTATTTAGGGAGAAAAAAGATCCAAACCTCCATGGCCCTGTGTGAAAAAGTGATTGCCCCCTGAACCTAATAACTGGTTGGGCCACCCTTAGCAGCAATAACTGCAATCAAGCGTTTGTGATAACTTGTAACGAGTCTTTTCCAGCGCTCTGGAGGAATGTTGGACCACTCATCTTTGCAGAATTGTTGTAATTCAGCTTTATTTGAGGGTTTCTAGCATGAAGCGCCTTTTTAAGGTCATGCCACAACATCTCAATAGGATCCAGGTCAGGACTTTGACTAGGCCACTCCAAAGTCTTCATTTTGTTTTTCTTCAGCCATTCAGAGGTGGATTTGCTGGTGTGTTTTGGGTCATTGTCCTGCTGCAGCACCCAAGATGGCTTCAGCTTGAGTTGACCAACAGATGGCCTTCAGGATATTCTCCTTCAGGATGTTTTGGTAGACAGTAGAATTCATGGTTCCATCTATCACAGCAAGCCTTCCAGGTCCTGAAGCAGCAAAACATCCCCAGACCATCACACTACCACCACCATGTTTTACTGTTGGTATGATGTTTTTTTTCTGAAATGCTGTTACTTTTACGCCAGATGTAACGGGACACGCACCTTCCAAAAAGTTCTACTTTTGTCTCATCGGTCCACAAGCTATTTTCCCAAACGTCTTGGCGATCATTGAGATGTTTTTTAGCAAAATTGAGACGAGCCTTAATGTTCTTTTTGCGCCTTGGAAATCTGCCCTGCAGGCCGTTTTTGCCCAGTCTCTTTCTTATGGTGGAGTCGTGAACACTGACCTTAATTGAGGCAAGTGAGGCCTGCAGTTCTTTAGATGTTGTCCTGGGGTCTTTTGTGTCCTCTCGGATGAGTTGTCTCTGCGCTCTTGGGGTCATTTTGGTCGGCCGGCCACTCCTGGGAAGGTTCACCACTGTTCCATGTTTTTGCCATTTGTGGATAATGGCTCTCACTGTGGTTCGCTGGAGTCCCAAAGCTTTAGAAATGGCTTTATAACCTTTACCAGTCTGATAGATCTCAATGACTTTTGTTCTCATTTGTTCCTGAATTTCTTTGGATCTTGGCATGATGTCTAGCTTTTGAGGTGCTTTTGGTCTACTTCTCTGTGTCAGGTAGCGCCTATTGAAGTGATTTCTTGAATGAAACAGGTGTGGCAGTAATCAGGCCTGGGGGTGGCTACAGAAACTGAACTCAGGTGTGATAAACCACAGTTAAGTTATTTTTTAACAAGGGGGCAATCACTTTTTCACACAGGGCCATGTAGGTTTGGATCTTTTTTCTCCCTAAATAATAAAAACCATCATTTAAAAACTGCATTTTGTGTTTACTTGTGTTATCTTTGACTAATAGTTAAATGTGTTTGATGATCAGAAACATTTTGTGTGACAAACATGCAAAAGAATAAGAAATCAGGAAGGGGGACAATAGTTTTTCACATCACTGTATATCCAATCAGAGGTGTGAAAAGAGAAACAGATTTCTGACAGGTCATCCTAATTCCACTTTGAAAAAGGAAAACTTTCTACTTTAACTTTAACATTTTGATCAAAGGTTTGTTGCTAAAAAAGCAGCTCTAGGCAACATGTTAGCTAGGCTTAGAACGCTAAAAACATGGAGGAATCTCTGCCCAGCTTACCGTGACCTATGACCTAAAGAAAAACTCTGCTTGTCCATAAGTCCTCCTGCATCCTGTGAGGTCATAATGTATAAATGGCTCCCCTGTTTAAACTGTACAAATATGACTTAGAGCTAATTGATATCAGCATCCTGTATCAGTCCGATACCATGGCCCTGTACTCATACTCATAAAAATACTCAAATACTACAGAACTGATACTATATTACATAGCCTGATGCTCAGCTTTCAATTAAGTTACAGCAGGAGACACCAGCAGCAAACTGTAGTAACTCAGGAGGAGATGAAGTACGTCTAAGTACTAGTAGTAGCAACAGCAGTGGTAAGGTGCCCTCTCCCCCACACTGGACGTCTCTCACCCTGGACAAACACTCAGTGACCATCAGGGAGACATTACAGAATATAAAAACCAACAGACTAAAGAACAGCTGACATCCTACTGCAGTCACCACTGATCACTATCCCTTCTTTAACAGACTGGTGCAGTAAGAGCTCATCTAGACGCCTGTGTGTGTTTTGTTATTATATGTTTATTTCTTATTGCACAACCATATTACACTGTTTTAATATTGTTGTACATGCTACAATGACAATAAAGAGAGTTGAATTTTTCATGTTGTTTGTAAATCTAGGTCCCAGAGTCTGGAGGACGAGTGCAGAGGAACAGAATCCACC
The DNA here is from genome assembly GCA_006937965.1 of Callopanchax toddi. Taxonomy (NCBI): domain Eukaryota; kingdom Metazoa; phylum Chordata; class Actinopteri; order Cyprinodontiformes; family Nothobranchiidae; genus Callopanchax; species Callopanchax toddi. The sequence continues at coordinate 2,450,379 of SSNR01000059.1, read as the reverse complement.
CAGAGTGAAGTTTCCAGTCAGTGATGATCTGGGTCCATGTCCTCTGGTCCACCGTGTGTCTGAAGTCCACATCAACTCAGCCTCTACCAGGACATTTAGGGCGCTTGGCAAACAAAGCATTTGTGAACAGACTACTGGATCACACGGACGGCGAAAACAATGGATAACCTCGTGGAAATTGTAATTATTGTACTCAGTGGTGGCCGATACTGGGGAACCAGCTCCGTGAACGGCATGAAATAATGCGTCACATGATGCAGGAAGGCATTCTGAAGACGCAGACAACCGCCAGGCCAATCAGAGACTTGCACTGTAGGTAAGCGTGAGACTTCAGCCGACCAATCAGTCCACAGTGGGCGTGCAGCCCGGCTGCGTGGCCCCGCTCAAACCACTGAGGAGCAGGGCTGAGAAAACTGATATACTGGTTCCTGAAACCTCTTGTATTATTCTAACTTTCTCCTCTTTCTTTACCCTTACCCTTCATTTCCATCTCTGAATGATGAGATTCAAATAAAAATAAATAAAACAAACATTTCTAATAAAGATACTTTTCTAAAATATCTATCAAGTGGAGCATTATAGCAGCAGCTGTAACGCCCCACCTGTAAATTTGTAAGGTTTGTTTTTGGCATTCAGACATCAATTCTGATTGATCTACTGATGGACAGGCAGGTAATTGCGTACAGGGGAGTCCAACAGGAAGCTGGACATCAAAAGGGACAACAGGCAGCTGGAGGAAAGAGGTTTGGACATCCAGAACAAGGACTGGGCTGGAAGCTAAAGTCAAACATGTCGAGCGCTCATAGAGAAGAACAGAGGGGCCAAACAACAGCTGATCGAGCAATGGCATGTTCATATCCTCCCCAAGCAAAAAAACGACAAAAAAAAAAACCCTCCACCCTAACGAAAACTCAGGGGGAAGCTAAATAATAGCAGGGTTCAGCGCATGTGAATAACCCCTTGGTGCTGGAAACAGCTCATCCTTTCCAGAATAATTGAATTTGGTGTGCTTTGTGACCAAGTATAAAGGCCTCCCTTTGCTGAGCAGCAGGCCAGCCGTGGCTGTTGCATAACAGAGCTAATAAAGGAGGCCTGCAGGGCCTGTGATGGGGTGTGTGGGGGGAGGCTTGTGGGAACTCCCTCTGTTCTGCTGCTTTGTCTGGGGCTGCGAGCAAGCAGAGCCCCCTGGGCATTAGTGTAGGCATGCCTAACATTACGCTCATTCCACAGCAACAAAAACGTCCCACAGAGCCGCTCGGCTTATCTGTAGAAGACGGCCGCAAGTTTCTCGAGGTATCCACCACCCTCAAAGGCATGAGCATCATCAAACGTGAAGGCAACAGGCTCCATCTGTCCACAGGACACGGAGACAAACACAAGTAGCTGTGAGACGGAGGGTCACACGAGTCCAGATAGACTAACAGGTCCACAACAGACGTCACCAGTACGGCTGCAGCCACTCACCAGTCATTTATTTTCCTGATTAGTCAACGATTTCAAATCAATCTCAGAGTTCCTAAACGTTCAATACAATCTAATTCAAGCACTTTTGAAGTGAGTTTTGAAGCTTGTCCAGCATCTCACATTGGTGATGCTTTACACCTGAAAATAAAAACTCTAAATGATTATTTCACTTCGTCTCATTAAAATAAACGTTTTTGTGCTTTAATCGGTTTCAGCTCCAGTTTAAGGCAGAATGATCAGCTGTGACCTGATGAGACAGATCGAAAATAATCTGATTCACCTCAACTGTATCTGAATATACACTGCTCAAAAAAATAAAGAAACACAAAAACCAGACATCCTGAATCTGTAGGAATTAAATATCCTATTAAAAATTGGTTCTTTACATGGTTTAATGTGCTGACAACGAAATGACACAAATGATCAATAGAAATCAGATTGATCAACCCATGGAGGTCTGGGTTTGGGGTCACACTCCGACTTTGATGTAATGTCCTTAAAACCAGTCAACATAAGGCTCAGTAGTGTGTGTGTGGCCTCCACCTGCCTGTATGACCTCCCTACAACACCTGGGCATGCTCCTGATGAGGTGGAGGATGGTCTCTCCTCCCAGACCTGGACTAAAGCATCCACCCACTCCTGGACAGTCTGGTGGATGGAGCGAAACATGATGTCCCAGATAAGCTCAATTGGTTTCAGGTCTGGGGAACGGGCGGGCACTATGGAGGCCGTTGCACAGCGAGTAGGCTAGGAAATGTTTAGAAAACACTTTCTTAAAAATCAAAACTGGGAAATTTTCTCAATCTTTATGAATAAGAACGGTGATTCTGGTGTGAATCTTTTTTTTCCTGACACCCGACCCCTAGCAGTTACCTCAACGACATCATTAATATCATGAGATCTCATACAATCGTTACACCCTCTAATTACAGAGTTTCCTTTCTTGTTGCCTTCATGGTAAGTGGGAACTTCAAAACTTTAATACACATTTTCCATACATTGCATTTATTTAGCTGGTTGCTAAAATTACAAACTTCTGACAATCCTCGTGTTTCTGAGCTTTAATTAGATTTTTTTTTTGTGCCAGATGAAGAAAATCAGTTCTGTTTAACAGAATTCTCAGCCTCACTTCAGAAGTTTAGCTACTGCAGGTGACATAGAGATGGCGTCTTCCCTGGAGAATGCCAATGACCAGGTGAGACCTAGATTTTGTCTGAATACGTGGTGGATCCATCCTGAGGGTCTTGGGGTGGATAATACACCAAGGAGCACATTAAGAAGTAAAAATAAAAGATGTTCATGTGTTTAGACCCTTATAACAGTGTTTTTCAACCACTGTTCCGCCGCACACTAGTGTGCCGTGGGAGATCTTCAGGTGTGCCGCGGGAAATTATTCAATTTCACCTATTGGTCTAAAAAAAATTGTTTTTTTAACTAAATTATCTACAAATAATATTCCATTGTCGCGCGTCTGTGCCAGTCATCACCAAATGGCAGACTCAGGTTCTGTTTGGAGTCAGACGCGCAGCAGATCAGGACCTGGACCGGGTCCAGCGACAGCACCCGGCAGCGAGCCGGTGCCAGGGGGAGACGCGCGTCTGCCCCTGAGAAGCTCCCGCGGCCCGCAACACGCTCAGCATCTGGAACCCCTCCTCCCCCGAACTGGACCGCATCTAGTCTGTGGTTCGGACATGTTCGGCTGGGAGGGGTCGCCGCCAAGCGAGTCGTGGACCCACGGCAAAAACTTGGCAGAGTTTGGGCAGAACACCGGCCACGCTCTGCATCAGCAGATCTGGGTCTCTGGTGAACTGACGGTCCAGACGTTTTTAAATTTATACTTTGATCTGATTGCGCCATTAAACCAGGAGATCAGCGGGTCCACTGACACTGGGCTGGACCAACATCGTTTTACTTTGATCCTTCGAGCATTCAGCTAAATAAATAAATAAGTCAACGTAAAAAAAAAAAAAAACCTCTTAGAAGTCAGCACAACAGTTTATTTTTTACGGTCTGAGCAGCCCGTTAGTTATTTTCTGCCATGTCTCCTCACTTTGGCTGAAGGATGGATGACGTTATCTGATCACCTCCAAACTCAGTGTGCACGCGCCTCTCAATAGCGTGAATGTGGCAGCGCGCGCCGCTCAAGCTGCGTTTCTCAGCATAATAACTGACAGCTTAAAATTCAACATATCAAACAATATCAACACTAAAAACACATTGATCTGTCAATGATTGTATCAGAGGTTTGTCTTTGTTTTCAGAGACTTACATTAATACTAATGTTCAATTCCTCCAAAAATAGTTTTATTAAACAAAAACATGATGAAAGAGTCCTATGATGTGGATATTGAAATTAACAGTAGGGGAATAAAGTCATTTTAAGGCAAATTTAATCCATTACTGATAAACTGGATGCTACAATCACTTTTTGACAGGTGAAATAAATCAGTTTAAAGTTATTTGATAGTAAAAAAGAGAGTTGATGATTTAATCAGGTCACCTGTAAACTAAATGTAATCCTTTACTGTCAGGAGATGAGAAGGTTTCTACAGTAAAACTATTAAAACAGAGTGAGCCT
>SSNR01000059.1:2397748-2440980 GCA_006937965.1 Callopanchax toddi | reverse complement strand
AGGAAGTAGTCACACACGCACGCACGCACGCACGCACACACACACACACACACACACACACACACTGTTGCAAATGTCCCTTTACTAGGGATGCACCGAAATGAAAATCCTTGGCCAAACCCGAAAAATGATTATGTCAATTATTAGAACCGTAGCATTTATGGCTGCAATGTGTACTAACCTCACTAAAATCAAGGCATTTTAATAAATAAATTACAAAACTGTGTGTGAGCGATACAAATATTGGTGGGGTCAGATTACGTTAAAATATATAAATTGTTATTGGTTCAAATGTACCCCACACCTCTGTTTTTTTGGTGTATATTTTCATTTGAACAGTTTACTTGTTAGAATGGTCGATTTTACAAGATGGCACTGATTGTTGGTGTGTCAGAAAACTGCTTTTGACGTATGTTCCTTAAACGTGACTCGAGCAGAGCTCTCTCTTTTGTTCTGCAGCATTAGGCACAGATTATGAGAGGATCAGTTTGTAAGTTGCAGTATTTGACTTCAAAATAAAACATTTGAAATCAAAGACAACTCAAGTGGTTATCCTTGAGCTGCAACATGGTGAGGAGGGAAAATACTGTCTGTAACTTAGAGAAGCCCCTGTCTGAAGATGTGACAGCAGCAGCCATGGAGAAAAAACAACACTGGTGTTGGTCTGACTCGGGTCGGGTCCACTCTAGGCTGGACTGGAACAGAAAAACGTCGTGGCAGCCCAGCATGATCTTACAGGTGATGCTCGGTTTCTGTCCGGGGAGCTTGAGGACTGTAAGCCGTGTCACACGCGCGTATGTCACCCGTCACTCAGAGGCTCGGAGCTGCACACCGCTCTAGCAGGAGGAGCAAATTGAAACAAGCCACTGTGAGGACGACTCATTGCAGGTCTGACCGGCTCAAAATCACAAGCAGAGATAATGAAATAAGTCCGCACTGCAGACATGATGGCTCTTATCCTTTTCTCGCATGCTGACTGCGTTGTTTGCTCGTGACATCACACGTTTCGGCGTGTTGTTGGTGATTTAGGTGTTTCAGCCGAAAACCGAAAGTGCACTTTTGGGTCACTTTCGGCCAAAAAATTCGATGGCCAAAATTTCGGTGCATCCCTACCCCCTTACTCCATAGTGTTCACCATCTAGTCCCCTTTGTAGGGGGGAGGGAACAGCCCTGTGATTTCCTACAGCACCTGAAGGCAGCGTGTCTAGTTTTCAGTTGGGTGTCTCAATTGGGGTCAGGGGTCATCTGAATGTGATTACATCATGGCCTCCTTTCCTGTTTAGTCTGAACAACTATAAATTGAAACCCGTTTCTCTTTTGTTTTCAGGTCCTGCAGCTAACAGTCTAGACCAGGGGTACAACTACAAACCTGAAAGGGCCTCAACGGAGAAGTCTGTGGTCTGGGTGGGGGGGCGGGGATGGGGTGGAGCATGCTTGTGTATACAGCAGCTGCAGCTCCACTGTCTGGCGCTGTGCAGGGAGTGTAGTACCGACTCGTGGTGGTTTAGTGAAATAATGACAGCTCGAGGGCCAGCGACAGGTGGCTCGCGGGCCGGATTCAGATCGAGGACTCCTGGTCTAGAATATGACTGGCAACCAGCTGTTAGCATTACCCTAGACAGGGAATGAGACAGAAAGAATGTAAACATCACTACAAAATAGCCGCCTCACTACAGAGTGGACTAGTGGACGTTTGGAGCAGGGTGTGGCGACGTTGGTGTCCGTTCAGGCAAATGGAGCAGAAACAGCTGGACTCCGACGAGCAGCAGCGAGGAAGAAACTCTGATGTGTTTTTTGTCATTTCTCAGGATACTGACCCTTTTCTTATTAAGTAGAAATCTAACAATAATAAAAACATTTTATAAGAAGAAACATTCTCCATCTTTGGGATCCAAAACCAGGATCGAAATGTTTCATTCCCACTAAAAAACAGTCTGTGTGCACGCGCTGAGCAATGTAAACACTTCTGCTTTGGCTTCCTAAAGTCACTGTGTGTTACAGCTCACACACTAGGGGATGAGGTAGTGTGTCAGAAACACACTTTAACACTCTGGAAGTCAGAATGAAGGTGTAGCCTCTAGGAGGAGGCCGGCGGGACGCTACAGTTTGCCTTGTTTCAGCCGCTCTATGTGATGACACAACTTCAGCGCAGGTCCTAGCTTCAGACCCATGTACTTCATGATCATGTCGCTACGCAGCAGCAGCAGAGCTTTTCCATCGATTTCCTGTAGGAACAGATACAGAGACTGGTTATGTTCCGGAAACAAAACCCACTAAACGACCTCACACAGAGACACCGAGACTCTTTACGGACACTTTGTCTCAAATAAAATTCAAGAACCTTCAAGGTGAATTTGAAAGATTTTCCAGCACCCTGATAATTTACATATGAACAGATTATTTATACAAAATGTTTATTTAACTCCCTAAACTCAGAACAGTAAATCAGTAAATCGTTCCATGATGGTGGACTGACCTACCAAGCTACCAGAACCCAGTCTGGCTTGAACTGAAATGACTCCAGGTCAGTCACACTGTGTGAACTCAAACCGTCCACTCAGGAAGAAACACTGACTGACCATCAGTTTCACAGCTGTTGTTCTAATGGAATAGACAACAGGTGGAAATGATCAAGACCTCCCAATAAAGAGTGGTTCTGCAGGTGGAGACCACAGACCACTTCTCAGTTCTCTGCTTTCTGGATGATGTTTTGGTCACTTCTGAATGCTGGTGGCACTTTCACTCTAGTGGTAGCATGAGACGGAGTCTACAAGTAGCTCAGGTAGTGCAGCTCATCCAGGATGTCACATCAATGTGAGCTAAGGTAAGAAGGTTAGCTGTGTCTGTTAGCGTAGTGTCCAGAGCATGGAGGAGCTACCAGGAGACAGGCCAGAACATCAGGAGACAATGAGGAGGACGTAGGAGGGCAACAACCCCACAGCAGGACCACTACCTCCACCTTTGTTCAATGATGAACAGGAGGAGCCCTGCAGAATGACCTCCAGCAGGACACCAATGTGTCTGCTCTAACAGTCAGAAACAGGCTCCATGAGGGTGGTATGAGGGCCTCATGGTCACAGGTGGGGTTGTGCTTACAGCCCAACACCGTGCAGGACGTTTGGCATTGGACAGAGAACACCAGGACTGGTCAACTCACCACTGGTGCCCTGTGCTGTTCACAGATGAAAGCAGGTTCACACTGAGCACATGCGACAGACGTGACAGAGTCTGGAGACATCGTGGAGAACGTTCTGCTGCCTGAAACATCCTCCAGCATGACCGGTTTGGCAGTGGGTCAGTAATGGTGTGGGGTGGCATTTCTTTAGGGGACTGCACAGCCCTCCATGTGCTCACCAGAGGTAGCCTGACTGCATTAGGTACCCAGATGATCCTCAGACCCCTAGTGAGACCCTGGGTTCCTCCTAATGAAGACCATGCTAGACCTCATGTGGCTGGAGTGTGTCGGCAGTTCCTGCAGGACGAAGGCATCGATGCTGTGGACTGGACCGCCCGTTCCTCGGACCTGAATCCAGTGAGCTCATCCTGGACATCATGTTTCGCTCCATTTACCAACACCACAGAACCACAGACCGTCCAGGAGTTGGTGGAGACTTTAGTCCAGGTCTGGGAGGAGATCCCTCTGGAGACCATCCTCCACCTCATCAGGAGCATGCCCAGGTGTTGTAGGGAGGTCATACGGCAGGTGGAGGCCACACACACTACTGAGCCTCATGTTGACTGGTTTTAAGGACATTAATCAAAGTCGGATCAGCCTGTAGTTTTTACTCCTTCATTTTGAGTCTGACCCCAAACCCAGACTTCCATGGGTTGATCAATCTGATTTCTTTCTGATCATTTGTGTCATTTTGTTGTCAACACATTAAACCATGTAAAGAACCCATTTTTAATAGGATATTTAATTCCTACAGATTCAGGATGTCTGGTTTTTGTGTTCCTTTATTCTTTTGAGCAGTGTATATTCAGATACAGTTGGTGAATCAGATTCATTTCGTTCTGTCTCATCAGGTAACAGCTGATCAGAAATCAGTCATTCTGCTTTAAACTGGAGCTGAAACTGATTAAAGCACATTTAAAGAACAAATTATTTAATAAGAATATTTCATTCATTCAGATCTAGGATGTTCGGTTTTTGAGCAGTGTATAAAAACCACCCTAAATGTTGTTCTTTTTGTCATAAATGTTTATAGACAAACTATGAAATGCACAAAAACTTGTTTTTAACTATTGAGGTAATGCTAACAAGGTGCATTAAAAACACATGTCACATGAAACAGTAATGTTTTAAAATGCAGAGATAAATTTAAGATCGCAGCACATTTTGACAGCACTCTTTGCATTACCATAACTCTGGGACAGTTTGCACTTTCAGAACAAATTTCAATGGACTCTGAAAGCAGAGAAGCTGCACTTTACTGCCACCTGCAGGTTGTCAGCTGCAGCCACACCCTGAATTCATCACCTTTCAGCCTCTTTAAGCATAGTTTATACTTCTCCGACAGCACGTTTGCGCTCACACGCACACGTATTGACGGAGACGTTTTTGATTTTTACTTCTCCGTCAGTGTTGTGAAGCAATTCTCCACCAGGACAGCAGAGGGCGCATAACTTTTCTGCAGTAATGCCTCGGTCAACCAAAGTTTGTTTACTTCAGCTCAGTAATGACCGACAGAGAGCGAATTTTGATTGAGTTTGAACAGATTGATCTCGAGGAACAAACAATGTTGTTAAAAAGAATTAAACAGGAGTGAGGAGACTACAACAGGAGTCTGTTGAATGTCCGTCTGTTCAGTGAGGACGAGGCAGACGACGAGCGAATATGTAGCTCTTGTTTAACCCTTTAGGGACACTGATGGATGATATAAATGTTGTACTTCGTCTGCCAGACGTTTCTCGAGCTGATCCATATCTGCTTCGTCGAGATTTTACTATTCCTACTCGGTTGATACCAGCATCAAGCCGGAAATGATCACGAGGTGTTGAGCCGACCAATCAGAGTCGTGCGCTCTCCGTCTCGTTCGATGGATGTTTAGAAAAGTGAGCTCGACTCCGTCCGTCCTTGCGTGGATGTCGGAGAGATCTTATGTCGACGTATGATGGCGTTGCGTGTCTCCATAACGACGCAGACGGAGAAGTATAAACTAGGCTTTAGTCTGTAATTGACATCTGTACGTAAGCAGATGTCTAACACTACCGGCTAATGCTGACCGGTCCGGCGCTCAGTTCTAATTACGTGAGGCCCATGGGATGGGGAGTGGGCTTAGTAAAAAAACAAAACAACAACTGATGAATTGATGCATTATTGAATTTTAATGGTTTTTAAGGCCCTGTGGAAACCCCGTTTCCACAATGTTCTAATTTTCTGAGATCTTGAATTTGGGGTTTTCATGAGCTGTGAGCCATAAATAATCCTCAAAATGAAAACAAATGAAGGCTTGAAATATCTGGCTTTGCATGTCTATCTCATGTATTAGATTCACCTTTTAGTTGAATTACTGAAATAAATTAACTTTTGCAGAATAGTCTCATTTTTCGAGGTTAAAAAAGGATTTTTGATTTTCAGCCCAGCTGATTCAGATCACAAGCAGGATTTTTGGTGAATCTCTATTTTCAAGGACTTTATTCAAAATGCAACCTTGGACTAATAAACTAATTAATTCAGTGTAAAACACTAAAACCGACCAGCCACCTGTCACAGCTACTCACGTGTTTTCTGAAGAGTTCTGCATGCGGCGCCAACGCTGCGGGGTCGGCGTCCCTCACAAACTGCATGACCTCATCGATAGACCAGGAGGCGGGGCTTTTCCCAGGCAGCTCTGACAACACAGACTCAGGACCTGTGGTGGAGCTGGCTGCTGCCGGGGCAGAGCCGTTAGTGAATCAGAAACTCGTAGAACAACATTCTGCTCCCACTGAACCTGATCCTACCTTCCACCCGTCTCAGAGGCTGAGGGGAGCTCAGATCTGCGGGGTTGGAGGATTGGCGGCGTAGCGGCATGCTGCTGACATGGTGGTAGAGGCTCCTGCCCTGAGAGGGATACTCAGAGGTACTCCGCATCTCCTGGGGTCGAGGGGTCATTGAGTTGGAGGCAGAGTCCATGTAGTGATGCTCCTTAATCAGCCCAGTCTCCTCATGAGGAAGTGTCTCTGCTGGAAAACGTTCCAGGAAGGAAAACGTTCAACATGTTAGAGGGTCACCAGGGTTTCTCTGATTCTATTCATCCACAGGAAGGACCACACCCCTGGGTGACATCACTCAAAGTGGGAGGAGTCTCTAGCAACCAGAAGTAGTCCTCTGACTGGAGCAATACTTGTGGTTAGTGAAGTGAACCCCAAGGTCAAGGTGGCTTTTGTGTTGTCTTTTAAAATGTTGTACTGGTCACACATCGGTTCTTCAGAACTCAATTTTTTAAATAACGTCATTTTTATATATAGTTCTATTAACACAATGCAAATGAAAAGGTCTCATATTTAAACATGACTGATACAAAAACCTAATTTTAGCGGTTTAATCATATGTTATAATAGTGCATTAATAACTGATTTAAACCAGAAGTTCATCATAAAGTTTTATTCTGGAGTTTCTAAGAACTCTGATGAAAGTTTGAGAAAACTCAGTAAAAAAGTAACGCCTTCTCAGGCTCTTCTGATAGGTCCAACCTATTTACTACATAAGACTTAGTACGGAGGTGAGTCTGGCCTCGCATTTTAGAATAATATCACATTATGTTCATTCAGACGTTTTCAGATCATAGAGCAGTTGCACTTATTGGTGCATTAATTGTGATTACTGAGACTTAAGAATCCTGCAGTGACACTTGTGCGTAATGCGCTGCTCACCCTGAAGATCACATATATGACAGAATCCGGCTGGATGGGGGAGAGTTTTTAGAGATTTCTAGATTAAGACTGGCTGATCAGCTGATTTAGATTCCCCAGAGCATCCTATGGATCTATGAGCTCAACTGGACCCAGTTTTAGATCAACAGAACCATCAGAACCAGTAAAACCCGGTGTCACAGCTGCAACTTCTGACCGTTCTCGGTTTCCTTTCAACCAGTGAATTAGCTGACAGGTTGACTATTTGTTTGATAGGATGAACATCATGACGTTTCTTCCCCTTTGGATTAAATTTGTTTTCATTAAATGTTACTCTTAGATCTTGGATCCTGAACGATCTCTCTGTCAGACTGACAGCAGCGCTGCTGTGAGACCGAATCTCGAAGCACTTCCATGTTCTCGTGACATGTCAACATTTGATCACCAAATAAAACATTTTTCTGTCCCTCCACTTCACCACAATCACCTCGAGTTTCAGCCTCTGTGAATTACATTTTCTAAACTTCTCTGTTGTCACGATTTACTGTTAAAAGCCAAAAATCCACCAGCTTATGCATATGCAATTATTCATTAGGCTGAATGTGGGTGTGTAGGAGGAGGGTTCTGACCCAAAAACAGCTGAGAACAGTTCTACGACGTTTGAGAGATTTATCTGTCCCACCTCCAGTCAGCTCAGAATGCTGCTGCAAGGCTTTTAACCAACACACGAAAGAGTCAGCACATTACTCCAGTGTTTAGATCCCTGCACTGGTTACCAGTGCATTTTAAAATTCATTGTCAAATTTTAGTTTTTACTTTTAAAGCCCTGTGTGGTCAGGTCCCTGACTATATCTCAGACCTTTTAGAACCCTACAGTCCTCCTCGTAGTCTGCGGTCTGCTAGTCAGAAGCTGTTGATGGTTTCTAAGATCACATTTTAAGACCAGGGGAGATAAATCTTTTAAAGTAGTGGCTCCAAGATTGTGGAACACTTTACTTCCTCCTCTGTGTTGCCTGGATTCTGTTGACTCTTTTAAGAAACAGTTGAAGACTCATTTATTCAGGCTGGCTTTTAACTGGTTTTATGCTGCATGATGTTTTATGTTTTGGTTTTATCACGTTCTTATCGTGTTTTTATTTTTTGTTTTATCATGTTTTTATTTTGTGTTCTTATTAAGTTTTATCCTTTGTGTTTTTATCATTGTTTTATTGTGAAGCACTTTGTGGTCTTTGACCTGAGAAAGGTGCTATATAAATGAAGTTATTATTATTAAATTTATAAAGCAGGATTGCGTGGATCTGTGCGTATGCAGAGCTTTATAAATTGGAAATGGAATTTGCGTAAGTGAAAATTTTTTGCTGAGCTTAAGTACGTTTTTAGTAAGGACTCTACGTAAAGTTTTATAAATGAGCACCCTGAACTGTAACGGCTGTGTTGCTGATTCTGTAACCAATCAGGAACAGGTTGAATCTACAGGGAGAATGTGGCTGTGATAAAAACCTGCTGCTTTCTGTGAGCTGTACCTTCTGAGGGGTGAACCTCGGCTTGTAATTGTTTAGGAGAGAGAGGAGCAGCGTACGGCGGAGAGACTCCTGACAGGGTGCGTTTACTGCCCCGAGCCAGAGACGGACAATCCAGCACTTCCTCTTTCACTGCAACACAGATGAAACAGAACACAGGTTTTAGAACAACTTCACCTAAGCCAAACATTTCAAAGAATTCTCTTCATCTCATTAGAGTCATCTCATTAGCTGACACCAGCTGACCTCCAAGAATCCAGACCATGTGATTTCCTGGATTTATTTCCATTGTGTCTCAGTTGAGGTGTCCCTCTGATGGACATTACAGACCTCTCAGCTAGGGTTGGGAACCGTTAAATATTTTTCGATACTACTACTTTAACGATACCTAGTTTTCGATACCGGTACTTTTTTCAGTACCTATATGTATAATTCTGAGATAAAATAACAAAGTATTAAACTTAAAAAAAAAAAAACATATAAACCATAATTTTGTGGCATATTTATGCATTTACTATTACCGGTATTTATTGCTTATCTCTGGAACTTTCTGTTTCGTCACTGTGTCTTCCCCTCACACACCTCCTGATAACAGCAGAGGCTGGAAGCTTGGAGTCTCTTTCCAGTCGGACTGAACACAGCGCTGCAGCTCGCAAGTTAATTCCATACGCGATGCGTGACTTTGACTAATTGCTGGAATTCCTGTTTTTCGTGGCACAAATCTCATTGCATATGTTGCATTTTGCTCTGTTACTATTTACTTTCCAAAATGCAGCCAAATTTTAGAGTTTTTTGGAATTTTTAACTCGAAACTCGCTACGCTATTTTTAAAGGGAGGGGAGGTGCTCTCTGCTCCTCACCTGTGTCTCCACCCGTGCATAGGGCTGGGTATCGTAACACGGTACTACTGTGGTACCGACCGAAAACCGTCGGTAGGTACCGGTACCGAAAAAAAAAAGTTTGTCGATACTACGTTTAGGTACTTTTACAATAAAATGTCCCTTTAAATGCGCCGCTCCAGCCCCGCTCTGATCGGCGCACACACAAGCTGAGGGACACACACACACAGCGCCTCCCTCTGCTCCCCCTCTCCTCTCAACAGCTACGGCGAAAAAAAAAAAAAAAAAGTCAGACGCGATCCGTGACCCAGGTCTGGAGAAGCGGAGGTAGACGAAGCGAGACATTCCTCTCTTGTTTAAACACTCTCTGGTACCGACCGGGCCGTCAGAACGGCAGGTTAAAAATATCTGTCCCGAACACCGAGTTTAACCCCGCAGCTCTGTTTTCACCTGCTGAGGCGTCGGAGCTGCAACCTCCTCAGGACGACGCAGAACACATGCGCCGTTTTTTTAATTGCATTTTAAAAATCTGCGAGGCCACGAGACATACTTGTTTTATTTAGGAGGATTTACTTTTTATTAGAGACCATAGGCTCTGTTATCAGCAACGATGTGGAGGGTTTTCCTCCTCTGGTTCAGTTTTTCCTGTGCCCCCATCCTGGCACCTCTAGAGTAACACTAGTTTCTGGTCGACCTGAATCCGTGTACTCTTTATTAGCAAAAAGGGAATAATGAAAACGGATCAGTTTTCCTGTATTTCTGATTGTTTTTCCATAACAAAAACCAAATAACTCTTAAATCTGGATATTCAGTTTCTCTTTCAGAAACAAAACAACAAAAGAAAGAGTTCATGGATTGTATGACAGCCTTAGTTAGTTCCAGAGGGAAGAGATAAATAAATAATAATAATAAATGCATAAATATGCCATAAAACAGTTTTTTTTTTTGTTTAATTAAAAAAAAAACTTTAAGTACTTGTTATTTTCTCTAAGAATTATACATACAGGTATCGAAAAAAGTATCGTTAAGGTACCGGTATCGAAAACCAGGTATCGTTAAAGTAGTAGTATTGAACAATATTTAACTATACCCAGCCCTACCCGTGCAGCAGCGCAGGCGGAGAAATGAAGTGGCTCATTTACAGGGACATTTTATAGTAAAAGTACCGAAGTCTGTACAGTGTTTTTTCGGTACCTACCGACAGCTTTCGGTCGGTACGGTGTAGTACCGTGTTTCGGTGCCCAGCCCTACTCTCAGCTGTTAAAGTGGGACAACTTGCTGAATCAGTGGCTGATAAATACTTGTGTATATATATATCAGTTTAACATGGTTCAGATATTTATCTGATAGACATCTGGTTGACTCTTGTCTATAGGATTATTTTATTTTAATGTAAAGAGATAACTGACTCATTCTTCTCTTATACTCGTCGTTATGAGACCTCTGTAACACCTACACTCCTCATTTGTGGGATAACAACAGTTTATTCTATTCTATTATTATCATTATTATTATTTTTGTTCCATCTCCTCAGGTTCCACGTAGAGCAGGACTTACCTGACTTCCTGTCATAAGCGGAGAAGTGGCTGAACGGCTGGCTGCTGAAAAGGTTGTCACACTGAAGATGACGACACATGGTCTCTAAGAAACGCAAAACGAAGGAAGGACTGGAGGCTGCTGGTAGTTTGATCACACGAACACCACCATCTGTTCTCACTGGAGGAAACAACGTTTCTCATTGGACCACAGATCTGATATAATCACCTGAACAGCATCCAGGATGCAGAGGTTTGTGTGTTTTTACCTTTGACAGCTTCTCCTCCTCCTGAGTCACTCTGCAGCACACAGAGTAACGCTTTAGGCTGATAGGAACAGTCTATAGAGGACTGGACTACTTGCTGGAGCACAGCGTTCACTGGCCCAGGGCCAAAGTGGTCAGGTAGATGCAGCATCCGCTTCCTGTCCAAGTGAGGACCGCAGTTCCCATGCTTGTTCACGTACACACACACTGAGGCAAACAGAAAACACACTGAAGAACTTCGCATGGAGTCCAAGCTAACTGCGGCCGGTTGAAGATTACCTGTTGAAACCACAGGGCTGTGGCTGGGGGGGCTCTCCTGTGGGAACTGGATGCTTGGCAGCTGTGTTGGGCTTTGAAGAATTTTAGACTTTCTCTACAAAATAAAACCATTAATTGTTAAATGTACTACAACAAAGACATGTTGGTCCAGGTGGTGCAGGCAGGCTCACCTTGCTCCCAGGTTTGGGCCCTCTCTTCTTATGGACCTGGGGTATGAGCTGAGTGTTATTAGGGGCCGTCCCGTCATGGGCAGCGGCCGCCTCTGCCACCGCTTTGAGGAGAGCGAGAGTCTCACTTTTGGGCCGGCGACCTCTTACCCCCTTCCTGACAGGCAGAGGGGGCAGGGGGGTGGGCAGCCTGTAGGGAGACTGCATGGAGCGCCTGCTGGGTTTGGAGGGGGACAACGGGAGGATCTGCAGGCTCTTTGGGAGAGTAACTGTAAGAACAGCATGAGGACAACATTTCATTGGTAGCTCTCAGCTTAAAGGCACAAAAATTACATTTAACATGAAATAAAACTAAAACAAACGCACAGTAAAAGTTCACCTTTAAAAGATTCAGCAAACACTGAAAAGAAAAATCTAAAATGTATTTGGGCATCCAGATCTAACTGGTTTAATCAGTAATACATTCAGATAAATCAAACATAAACATTCATACAACCTATGAATAGGATTTTGTTTGTGGACATCAGAAAGTGATCGTCATGAAAGAAGATTCTTCTGAGTGGTCAGAGAGCTCACATACATTAAGAACATTAGAACCACAGAGGCTGACTATACACATCACTGTATTCCTATTAGAAACACTAATACTAATCATTAGTGCTAATACACTAAGAATACTAATCTGGGTATTTTTGACCCATCAAGGTCTCTTGAAGGTCACTCAAAACAGCTGGTCTGAAACCGTTTTCATCATCTGAGAAATATTTCTAAACTGAGAAGGTTGGTGTCAAGGTTGGCTGCAGCCGGGATTCAAACCTGCGACCTTCTTGCTGCAAGGCAACAGTGCTAACAACTACTCTACCATGTATCCCAAAAATATATAAATATGATAGATTTCTAAGCAGATGGATGGACAGATGTCCACACACACACACACACACACACACACACACACACACACACACACACACACACACACACACACACACACACACACACACAGAGATATTCTAGTTTTTAGGGCTGTAACGGTTTTGACCTTCTGATATAGATTTTGTTTTTATTTAGATTTATCTCAGAAAACTTTTAACAACAGAAACCTTCTAAAAAACTCTGACCAACTTGAAAATGATGAATCTGGAAGTAGAAACCTTCATGTCTGTCTGCATGAATCAGTGCTTAGCGATGGTGAGTTGATGGGCTGGAAACTAAACGGGATGTTTGAGTTTCAGACCAGCTGATCGTGCTGAATACGGGCCGAGTCTGATCATTTCTCTAGCTTAAAGCATCCTGTTTATTAGTGGTGGGAGATAAAACTCGTTTTTCCGATGCATTGAGATGCAGACATGAACAATTATAAATCCATTTCAAAAAAGTAAAAATTTGATTTTATTATTATTAGTTGAAAGTCGCAAGAAGCAGAACTCAAAAGACCGGAAGTCCGGCGCTCGGTCGGACAGTTTATAGTGCCACATGACAACAACACAAGACTACTGCGCGAGTTTTGCAACCGGCGCCATAAACATTGAAAACAAGTGTTAGAAGAACTTTGACTTCCATAAAGTTGAAGGGGAAAGAAATCTGGACAGGAGCCACACGATACGTAAGTTGTGTAAAATGAAACTGAAATATTTTGGAAAGACGACAAACAGAAACCACATTGAACGTTTTCACCAGGAGGAGGATGAAAACAGCTAGTGGTAGCTGCCACTGCTAACCAGAGGACAGTTGAGAAAATATTATCAAAGTTTCCACCTAACTCGGAAACGGCAAACTAGATAATAAAGTCCACTCTATGTTTTATATTTTCTTTTATATTTTATAGTTTTTATATTTTCACTCTATGTGGCTTATTTTGGAGCCACGATGCAGCAAACCATCTCAAAGACCTTTTAGTGACTCAGCCATTCCCAAACTGAACAATGTGACCAAAAATAACATCATGGAATCACCGTCTTGCAATCTTCTTTATTTTTTAAGGAGAACAATTGTTTATGATGTTCAAATTAACTTGAAGTCCATAAGCATTGTTTTGTATGAAAGCTGTGATTTTATTACAGTATTTTTGTTATTTAAATGATTGTACTGTATGTTTTAATAATTAAAGATAATGGAAGTAAATTCATGTTGGGTTTTTACAAATGCTTTGCTTTAAAAGTAACAGTCACATGGAAGGAAGGTGAGTGGGAAGAACAATGCATATAGATGCATAATAATCATTTTATAATCAAATCGAATCGAGAGGACCCTGAAGATTCCCACCCCTACTGTTTATTGATCTAGTAACAAGAATAATTCCTGAAACTACATCAGGATAAATCCAACACCAACCTCTTTGTTTCCATCAGTGAGGCACAAACTAATCTGCCGCCACCTGCAGGCCGACACTCACCACTGTTTCCTGGAGGCTGGAGGCTGTGTTTAGTGAGAGAACACCAGCCCACTGGGAAGATGTCCCTGGAGTCAAACTTGCACCAGTAATCAAAGGCACCCCGCCAGCCATCAAACATGATGAACACCTCATCGCCCCTCACTTCTCCAATGGTGGCGGGGCAGATGAGGTACGGGTTCTTCTTATCCACCGCCTCCAGCTTCATGCCTGGCTTGAAATGATTCTGGGGGGGCCTCAGAGGTTCCTAAGTATATAAAAAACACTAAATTAACAATCTAGTTTGGGTAAAGACATTTACAAAGAAAATCCTAACCTTTTTAAAGGCCGCTACTGGCGCCATCTCTGCTCCATTTAACGTCCTCAACAGAAACATGGGCCAAGACGAGGCGTTCATTCGAAACCCTGAAGGAGACATTGTTACATTTAAACTGTGTTAAAGATTCTGACATCAGTAACAACAATGCTGTGCTCCATATAACTCACTACATGGTGTTCACTATATAGTACAAGGGCTGGGTGAGACATACTAAAAATGATCATGACAGCACGGTATTTGTCACCATGACGATCCAAGTGACTTTTTTATTTACCACAACATTTCTGGCTAAATGTGTCAGAAAGGACAGTCCAGATCCTGATGAATAAAAACCCTGAGCTTACAAGAAAATGTCCCCATGATCAATAATAACTCTGCTTTTAGACAGAATGACTCTGATCAATCAGATCTATATTGATGCTGTTATGGAACCAAGTGAAGTTACAATCACAACCAAACTATCAGCTCTCTGCAGGCTGCAAACTAACTCTGAATATGTAGGAACCATTGAATGAAATGATAGTTTAGAGCAGGTTCTAAGGGACATCCTGGTGAAGCAGGTTCTCATTTCAAACAGAGTAAAGGTTTCAGATGTTTAAGAAGCAGAACCTTAACAGAGTCTGTTGTTTTCATCTGATCTGAACTGGAAACAGAGTTGTACAGGATACGAGTCACACAGGAAGATGAATCTACTCCTCAAAGGTTTTTATCCCTCTGACTCTAAAAATGTTACACAGAATAAAATAATACTAATAAAAACAAGGATCGTTTACTTCACTTAATGTGATCTGGACGTGATGTCAGATAAAAGTCAAACAGACTGAATAACGTCTCCTGAAGAGGAAACTCAATAAATAAAACGTGAAACGCTCAGAGACCAAACTTCTCAGCTAGCTGAGTCCTAGTGTGGGAGAAATGCCTCTGATAAACCAATAAATACACAAATGGCCTGCCGTAGGGTGATTCTAAGTGATTATATTATGTAACAGCTTGCCATACTTTGCAGTGCTGCTGTGGGTCAAACTGTTACTCAGCTGATCAGAAACAAACTGCTGGATCTTTAATCTTCTGCATGTTGTTCTGAGGCAGAAGTTCCTGCTGTTTGATGTAGAGAGCTTTGAGAAGCTCCTGATGCTGTTAGCTAAATGCTACCCATGTTGTGTTTCTTTCGTGTCTTACCCAGCGGTGGCTGCAGCATGTCACCATTCTTCTCACATGTGCCAATAGGTTGGATATCAGAGGAGTCGACCAGTCTCCAGAAGTCGTTGCTGTTGTCGCTTCCATCAAGACGTAGACGCAGACGGACCCCAGTTAAACCCATCACTGTAGCGATGCACACCGAGGTGGAATTACGTGGGTCGTGGGCTTCCAGCTTCATTTCCACCTTGAAGTCATTAGAGGGCGGGACTCTAGCCTGGGGATTTTTAAGGGAGTGTTTGAAATTTGCATTGAAATTTACATGACAAATCCAGGCTACTTCTACAGCTTCATCTGAGGATTCATGACTCAACAAAGCATCATTTAGTCAGATTTTATAGAGTGATGGTACAAAACAGAATAGGGAAGTTCAAACGTGTGATAGGCTGAACAGACCGCTGAAGGAGGGACCTGAAAACTCTGATGGAATTACACAATCAGACGTTCAAATACGAATTCGCTCACTGCAAGACCCAGAAAGTCATTGAACTTGTTAATATGTAGAAGTGATCTGACAAATCTGGGATTTTATTAACAATCTGACAAATCTGGGATTTTATTAACAATCTATGCATATTTTCATTTTACAGCAGTGGTATTCAATTACAAAACAGAAAGGGCCACATGACAGTCCATGGCCATGGGCCGGTGGGGGGGGGGGGGTTCCGCACCGAATCACGGTGGATTTTATTACACAACGGCAGCTTTGAGGCACATACAACATGATTTTAAAGGCAGAGAGCTGATTAAATGTTTAAAGTGTACAGATACAACCATTACTGTGAAAGCAGTAGTTTGTCCCATTTGAAGCACAAATGTAATCTTATCCTGTTTTTAATGAATGTTCTTTGAAAGCCTGAAAAAACCCTATAACTTACATTAAAACAGCATCAGTTCCCAGGTTCAAATCTAATCACCTGCATCTAACATTAGACGGTTAAAAGTTACTGTTTAGAGGTGCACTCAGACCTACACACACTCATGCAAAAAATAAATAAACAAACCAACTCTGTATATGGCTGGTAGGCCAGAAATATGTGGGTCGTGGGCCAGATGCAGCCCACGGGCCACCTATTGATTAGCCCTGTGTTATAGTGACGTTCTCCGGGAACGAGAGGCTGGATTTGGGCTCTGCAGCCTCTCCGGTGTGTGATGGGAAGAGGGGGAGTGTGATGGTGAGCTGAGGAGAAGAGGTTTGCTGCAGCCATCAAATGTTCACACAAGCTTTATGGAGGAACCACTTCCAGACAGCGTCTACGATCTGAGAGAAACTTCTCAGTAGGTCTTCTAGGTGCATGACTGACAGGAACCCCCAGACAGAAACTGAACATCACCTGTAAGATCATGCTGGGCTGCCACAATGTTTTTCCATCCCAGTCCAGCCCTGAGCGGACCCAAGTCAGACCTGAACCAGAAAGTTGTTTTTCTCCCTGCTGTCACATCTTCAGACAGAGGCTTCTCCAAGTTACAGACAGCATTTCCCCCTCCTCTCACCGTTGTTTTCATAGTCACCATAATTGATTTATTGCAATGCCTTGATTTTAGTGAGGTTAGTTCATATCGTAGCCATAAATGCTATGGTTCTTATAAATGAAATAATCATTTATTTTGGTGTTTTGGTTTTCTCATTTTCGGTTTTCGATTTCGGCCAAGAATTTTCATTTCCGTGCACCCCTAATATAATCACTTAAGAGTCAAGCTATGGCAAGCCATTTGTGTATTTATTGGTTTATCAAGGGCACACTAGGACTCAGATAGCTGAGAAGTTTGGTCTCTGAGCGTGTCACATTTTATTTATTGAGTTTTCCTCATGTCCTTAGGTGTGAGTGGGTGTGTGGTTGTTTGTCTCGTTCGTCTCTGTGTGGCCCTGCGATGGACTGGCGACCTGTCCAGGGTGTCCCCCGCCTCTCGCCCCTTGACCGCTGGAGATAGGCACCAGCTGCCCCGCGACCCTCTGTGGAGGATTAAGCGGCTACAGAAAATGGATGGATGGATGGAGTTTTCCTCATCAGGAGACGTTATTCTGTCTGACTTTTATCTGACATCAAGTCCAGACCACATTAAGTGAAGTAGGGCTGCCACGATTACTCGATTAGTCATGAATGCATGAAGCCATAATGAGCTATCAGAGCTCACACAGCAAGAGACTCATTGTCCCCAAGTGCAAAACTGAACGGCACAGGAAATCCTTTCTGCCTGTTGCAATAGGACTGTATACGTAACTCTTTCTCCTGCCGTAGATGATTCTACAGTATCTGCATCTTGTTCTTTTCACATCTCTCAGTACATGCTGCTTTCTGGTGATATTGGCTATAATTTGTTCTGTTTTTAACTAATGTTTTGTTTTTGGTTTTTTCTTTACTGCTTCTACTGTTTTTTTATGTTTTAACCTGTTGCAGTGAGCATGTTTATGATGAAATAATTTCCTTCGGGACAATAAAGTTCTTATCTTATCTTAGTCACGATTACATCGACTATTAAAATCATTGAAGACAAATTTAGTAGTCGACGAGTCATTTATGGGTTTTATAAAGCCGTTTTTCACTGCCTCGTCTGCCTTTCTGTCATCTGGTCCCTTTCTGAGCAGCCAGAACTTGGAGCACTCTGTCTTTTCTTGCATCCAGCAACTCCTCTGTGATTGTCCTGGTTATATTGGGACTATTCCACTGGACTGTTTATTGGCTGTTGATTTGTTTATTGCTACAAGCTGCAAATTTCATTAAAAGTTTAATCAACTTTCATCCTGTCTTTATTTTTAGTTGGCTAATGATGGCTATATAAGAGCAGCTGCATGCAGGTGCAATAAACTGTACATTTTATGTCCAATGTACGCATCATCTGATTAGTCGACTAATCGTAAAAATGACTAGCCGACTATCAATCTAATCATTTGTGGCAGCCCAAAAGTGAAGTAAACAATCCTTGTTTTATTAGTATTATTTTGTGTAACATTTTCAGAGTCAGAAGGATAAAAACCTTTGTGGAGTAGATTCATCTTCCTGTGTGACTCGTATCCTGTACGACTCCGTTTCCAGTTCAGATCAGATGAAAACAACAGACTCTGTTGAGGTTCTGCTTCATCTGAGACTATTTTTCTCTGCTTGAAAAAACAATTCTAATAAAGATTTCTTTCTGTAAATATCTATCAGGTGGAGCATTATAGCAGCAGCTTAAAGCTGCACTCAGTAGATTGGTAAACAAGCTAGGTATCGCTAGCTAAACACGTCTCAGAGCTCTCACCCCTCCCGTCGGCTATAATCCGTACGCCAGCCTCCTCCGAACATTCCACTGCTCATGGCCACAGTAGCAATAAAGAGTCAAACTCCAGCTGTTGAAACGTTCATCCTGATTTTTCCTCTTTCTACGTCCAAACGTTTTTAGTTTTCTGCTAGCTGAAAAGGTGTTTTTCTTTTTGGGACTCTGGTATTTTTTCCTAAAATTGAAGCGCTAACAGACGACTGTTTCTGTCCTCCTCTCACTTCCGGGATGTTCTGCTGAAAAATGCTCCAGCACGCATTAATGGAGGATCCAAGAAGTGCGGTACTTCAGCGAGACAGACAGCCGGATTGTCCAATCATTGCTTATGGTCCGAAGTGTATGACTGACTGAGGTTTTTAGACAACTGCGGGACAACCACTTTATAGATTTCTTTCGGGTTTTTTAAACCGCCACAATATATTTTTAGGGATGCACCGATCCACATTTTTTCACTTCCGATCCGATCCCTGAATTTGGATATCTGCCGATACCGATACTATTCTGATACCAGAGCTCTATTTGCTATAATATCTAAAATTTATAGAATGCTGCTGCAAGAAGACCTGGCCTGCATGCATACACACTAGTGATGGATTTATGGCTCTTTGAAAGGAGCCGTTCATTGTGGAGCTGTTCATCTCAAAGAGCCGTTGAAAAAACTGGCTCTTTAATATTTTTTAGCAATATTTTGAAAAAGAAATGTCATGTGGAACTATGTTTGGGGACACTCTTTGTTGCAACACCTATATGTGCATTGCTAATTAGCTTCCCAGATAGAACTGATGGGTTCATGTTGCTATGCTCATTGATGTTGGTTTAAATAGAGCTGTTCTGTTTCAGCCAGCAACATTGGGGTCATTGAATATCGCCTCCTGGCCTCAAACGTCACAATTAATACAAAAAAATGAACTATTGTTCACAAGGACCGAGTTCTCCTGGTTCACAGTGAAGAGCTGTTCAAAAGATTTGACTCGTTCATGAACGTCACATCACTACAAGAGGAGAGAGGAGGAAGAAAAGTGATTTTCTGCTTTATTTTGACCAGTTTTGCTTTGTTTAGGTCTGACTTTGACCAACAGCGGTCTGTTTGGTAATAAAGCACCGAGAATTACAACAGTGGAGTTGTTTTTAAGAGAGTAGAGCATTATAATAGCATTAAATAAGCTACTTCTGCGTTTATTTACTGGAGTTACTGTACCAAGCGTCAAGTAAAGTGGCAACAGAGTAGAGGGATTCACTTTTGATGCTGCTAAATCTCCTGCTGACAGCTTGGAGAGCGTGTTTTTCATTGTTTTGATGCTGTGGTTACAGTTCTCCTCGGCTAACAGGAGTTTTAAAACGGTGACGGCTGGGATTAGGTCGGAGGTCGCTGAACCGAGTTTCCTCGGAACAGCAGCTTTGCAAACATTGCAGGTTGCCGTCTTGCTTTGTGGTGTTTCTACCGTTAAATAGTTTCACGCCGCGGACATGTTGTGTGGAAAAAGTTCACCGCTGCTCAGTGCTAACCTGCTAGCTGCTACCTGCAAACAGTAGTGGGTGTCCTGAAAGGAGGCGCGTCATCACTGTGTCTCAGCGGGGCACAGACACGTCACCTAGTCCAGGATTTATGAGCTCTGGATCGGAAATTTCCGATCCGTGGATTAAGTCTGGATCGGACCGGCCCCATCCCTAATAGCTATACTATGTTAGAAAGTTGTTAAGAGACATGAAAAAAACTTTTTAAGCTAGCTTGTTTACATTCTACTGAGTGCAGCTTTAACGCCCCACCTGTGATAGTAAATCTGTGAGGCTTGTTTTTGGCATTCAGACATCAATTCTGACTGTTATACTGCTGGACAGGAAACGGGCTGAAAAAAAGTTGAATCAAACTTCATTAAAAGCTCACCTGTCTAAAACAACTTGGAGGAGCTGGAGTAGAAGATGTTTCCTTTAGATATTCTTCCCAGCTGAAAGAATCTAAAGGAAAAAGTCAAAGTTTAGACTGAAATAATGAATAAAAAGTGCAAACTATTAGAGTTAGCTCACACAATACTACAACATATCCAGACAGCTTTCAGAAGAATGGCTCAATATAAGACGTAAGATTGAAATTATAATCAGGGGTGCACACAATGTTTCCGTTGAGGTTCTCCATGGAGAACCTGGCGCTGGTGTCTGGTACGCACCACGTCTCCGTGGGTTCAGGGGGTGATTGGGTGCCACCAGTGTGTGTTGCTGGTGCTGCGCACATGTTTCGGGCGTGCTGTGATTGCGTCTCCGTTGCTTCGCGTGTGTCGGAGGTGCTGTGCATGTGTGTCTACTAGCTTCAGAGGCCATGTGAGCACTCATTCGCTGCCGCAACAGGAAGTTAAGCTCATCAGATCGCGGGCTGCGCCACGGGTACCACGAAACCGCCGGTTCGCAAAGACGCGTTTGGGCAGTAGGTTCTGGTATGCATGCATGATCAGGGCTTGAAATTCACTTTTGAAAATAGGGGGAATTCCCCCCCTCACGTGTTTCTCTGTGGGGGAAATGTATACATTGGGGGGTGGGGGTAGGGGGAATTACTGAGCATGACTGCGGGTCACGTTGTACTAATTAGGGCTGCACAATTAATCGTTTAAAAAAATCGTGATCTCAATTCAGACTTGTATGCAATCTAATTTCCAAATGACAACAATTCTTAAAAAAACAAGATGACGATTGTACCGCATTTGATCCGGGACGTAACCTGCATGAAAACAAGCGCTCCTCTTTCTCCCTCAAATGACAAAGTTCAAAATTGTTATTATTGTTAAAATTACTCAAAGGTTGTGTACGTAAGAGAAAACAAGAGAGACAGTTATTGTTTTTATGTTCAGTGTCAGCTGTGACAAAGTTGATGTGCAGGTAATAAGTGCAATAAATATTTATATTGGAAAAAAATCGTGAGAGAATCCTGATCTCAATTCTAAGCAAAAAAATCCATCCATATCCAGAACCGTGCAGCCCTAGTACTAATCATACCTCACTTTTACATTTATGCAGCTTTCACTTGTCTCTTTCTGCATTCCTAGTTGCTGTAGTTCTCTTGTCCTTTCTTTGTTCGATCTTCTCTGTGTGACCTCTTTCCTCAATAACTCTGAGGTTAAAGGAAAAAAAATATTTGTAAGCAAATAAAAATTTCCAGGAACGACTTGTGAGATTAACAACAGACATTAGCACATATTCTGAATTCAGATTGATGCATTTATTAACTTTCTTTACTCTTTTCTAGTGGCCATCTTTTCTTTTGTCTCCATGCTCCAATATTTCCTCTTCTTGGCCTCCTACACAGGATCTTTCTCTATAGTAAAAACATCTTACATTAGCCCTATGATGAGGTTGTTCACCTGTGTTAAGACTTTAAAACGCTGGACACTCCATATCGTTCATAAATTTAACCAGACTGCAACATTTTGCTTTGGCCATTTCATTTTTTTTTTGCAATAAATTATGTTTTTAGAAGCCCCTTCATTTCTTCAGCACACTTTAACTGCACATCTTTAATAGCTTTGTCCATGACACTTTTTGCTGAATCTGCCTCACGTTTTCTTTTTATCGCTGCTGTGTGAGACACACCATCTGAGTGACAGCACAAAGTTCTATAAATGAGCCGCTCCAGCCCCGCTCTGATCAGCGCGAGCACACAGGCTGAGTGACACAGCCCCTCTCCTCTCCTCTCAACAGTTACGGCACAAAAAAAAAAAAAAAAAGGCAGACCCGAGTCCTCTGGTGCTTAAACAAAACACAGGAGGTGTGTGAGGAAGAGAGGATGGCGTGGGTCGGGAATCGTCGGGATGCCCTAGTTTGGATCCTGCCCCCGCGAGTCGCGACCTGGGTCTGGATAAGCGGAGGGAAGCGAGGCGAGACGTTTCTCTCTTGTTTAAACACTCTCGTTGGTACCGGCTGGGCCGTCAGAACGTCAGAATAAAAGGTCAGACCCGAACACCGTGATTGGTCACCGTAAGCCCGCAGCACCGTTTTCACCTGCTGAGAGGCAGCAGCAGCGTCGGCGCTGAAATTGACTGGTCATTCAGTTTTTCTGTGACCCCCATCCTGGCACATCCAGAGTAAGACTAGTTTCTGGTCGACCTGAATCCGTGTACTCTTTATTGGCAAAAGGGAATAACAAAAACGGATCTGTGTTCATGTTTGGTCGCATTTCCAATTTTGTTTTGCCATAACAAAAACAAAATAATTGTTAAATCTGGTTAGTCAGTTTCTGTTTCAGAAATGAAAAAACAAAAGAAAGAGTACACGGATTGTAAGACAGCGTCAGTTAAAGGTGTGGTATTCTGGGTTATTTTATAGTTTTTCATTGTTCTCTAGTGTAATTCAATGCTATCTGTGTAATTTTTATAAAGAAAGAAGCTTTGATGCTTATAATATAAGCTTTAGAAGTTTCCCATCTGACACCTGAATTTGAAACAGCAGGATTCTCATTAGTATTCATGATATGCACAGCACTCGCTTCTGATTGGATGACCGAAACGTCAATACTCCGCCCCCCGAAATGACCCGAGATACTTTGGAAAGTGAAAGAGTGAAAAAGTTAAAACCCAGGTAACAAACAGTAGCTACTAGTCTTTACTAAAGATTAGCTTTGAGGGAGCTGCTTCCTGCTAAAACTCATTTCCTCAGCTTTTCCTCCTCTTGTTCTCCTCTTGCTGTCTGTCAGCCGTGCTCACCTCTGACAAGGGGGGGGGGGGGAGCTCGCGTCCTGCTGACCGACTGCACGGCTTAAAACACACACACATACACACAGAGAGAGAGGGAGGAAAAAAAAAACAGGGAGAGAGGGACCTGCGCCTTGGGTACATCCCCGAGTTGGGAATACTGTCTGCGTGCGTTCCGCCATGTTAAATTTTCAACAAAAACAAAAGCTAGCAGCTGGGCGGACCAAAAGGCGTTACCATCTCAGCGAATACAGTTGTGACGTCAAAAATTCCAGAAATGCTCTTCAGCATTTTTAAGTTTCTGTTCTCCCTTATTCTGTTTTTTCTAAATAACCAGGGAACGGAGAGTTTTCATGTTTGGCCTACATGACAGGCTCAGGGGGACCTATTAGAAACTATGAAAACCTGGAAAAAATGGATTCTGACAAAACCACCCCTTTAACGTGATAATATGCAACTTTTTCATATTTTTAAATCTTTTCCTTGAGCCAGTCTGTGCTAATATGACCCTTTACAGAGTTAATGAAAAGTCACTTAGCCCCATCTGGTGATTACAGCCGGAAAACCACGATTGAAAGATCTCCGTCGCCGTCACGGTACCCAGGAAGTCACGTGTCTCACGAGGGTTAGGCTAACCAAAAGTGGCTAGCTGTTATGCTAGCGCTGGAGTGTTTTTAGCTCATGATTCCTGATTTTTTTCAATCTCTCCCTGCTTGAACACAGCTGATTTCTTTGAAGGAGTAAATAACCGCTCCTGTAGAAAGCTATGAAGGCTGAGGAGACATTTCAACAGGTAGATTTAGGCGTTTAGAAGCTGAAACAATATGCTAACTTGTTTAACGCAGTAATTTAAAACGGACACCAGAGGGAGCCCAAAACAAGCAAAACTGCATATTATCACTTTAACAGAAAGTTCCCGAGGTAAGAGATAAATAAATAATAATAAATCCATGAATATGCTATAAAACGTTTTTTTTTTTTTTTGTTTAATTTAAAAAAAAAACTTTTAGTACTTTGTAATTTTCTCTAAGAATTATACATATAGGTACAGAAAAAAATCGTTAATGTACCAGTATCAAAAACCAGGTATCGTTAGTAGTATCAAAAAATATTTAACGGTACCCAGCCCTTTATTTCACCATTATTACTTTCAAACCAGGGATATAGTCTGAGCTAGTTATCCTGACACTTATCTTCGGGCTGCTTGGTAACGTTACTGCCGCTTAGAGAGTCCGGAGGATTCGGGTCATTCACAACATCGCTGGTATCCGCGCCGCCTCTGGTGCTTTCTTGTGATGCTTTTTGGGAGAAGGTTCTCCTTCAGTTAGTTTAACGTTAGATCAATAGTGTAGATTTGCTCATGACATTGGTGGGGACCAGGATGGGATGGGACTAGGGTTGGGTACCGAAGTTCGGTCCGGGTATGGACCCGACCGTTACATCATCGATACTAACCAGACCGAAATACAACATGAATTTCGGTGCGCCATTTCGGTGCCCCAAAATATAGCCGCCTAATTACGCCCTCTGGTGTTTGCCATTAATAAGCTGTAGCCTGTAGCACACAAACGTCACGTGACACGCACGCAGCAGGCTGCCGCAGGAAACACAACCCCGACACGCGCACTCGCCCATCTCCTCGTCCCTGCAGCAGTCCAGCGGTGACGTCAGCCGCGGCTCCTCGCATCTCTTCGCCCCGCAGAGCACACTGGTCTGAAGGGTGCGGGCAGAGGTCCACTCCATGCCGGCCGTCACTCACTCGCAGCGCGTCCCATGAGATCGGTGGGACGCGCAGCTGGTCCCCGCAGCTGGTCCCCGCAGCTGGTCCCCGCAGCTGGAGCGAGGATCCTGGCTCCAGCTGCGGGGACCAGACGCTCGACTCCTCGCCGCTCAACGGGACAGCCGATCTGCCTCCTCCTCACATCCTGCTGCTTCTCCTTTTTTCCTTCAACACACCTTTCATTTCCTTCGTTGTCTGTCCTGTTCTCTCTCTCTGTTGCTCTGCCAACCTGAGTGGCACGTAAATAAGTTTCCTCCTGGACACGCCCACTTACAACAGGTGATAGTGATTATTAATCATGTTAAAATCAGTCCACAGTGATCCAAAGAATTAAAAACAAACAATATTAAAACAGTATAAAACATGCAATAATAATGTATAAAAACAGGAAGAAAAAAACATGCAAATAAATAAAACTTAAAATCAAAACCACGTTTTCACTGTGTGACAACAAGAACACCACAGAGCACCGATCTGAGTGTTAGTTCAGTGTTTAGGATTGTATTTCCATTGTTAATCAGTAGATTGAGTTGATGTTCAGTTAATAATTGTTCAGTTAATGTTTTGTACATTTAATTAATGTACAGTATAATGTAAATATTTTCTTTCTTTAAATTATGAAGAATTTGATGTTTGGCTCGGCCTTTTGCCTTAAGAAATAAAAAGTCAGGGGATCATAAAAAAAATCTGTGTTTTTAGGTTTTAAAAGTACCGATTTAAATACCGTTTAGGAACCGGTACCGTTTTAAAAGTATTGAAATGGCACCGGTACCGAATGAAACCCTTTCAATACCCAACCCTAGATGGGACAGGACGCACGGCAAAACAGGAAGAGAAGTATAAAAGAGCCGCTTAGATCCGGAACAGATCAAAATTACCTCACTGGGATAATGCTCGAAGGCCAGTCCAGTCCAGAACACATCCAGACCCGGGGCAGATACCATCAGCGTGAGCAGCTCAGCGCAGGGCTTGTACTGGTCAATCCAGACACGCCTCCTTCACCTGGACACAGGTCCGCGCACAGCAGCACCGCACCTCAATCTGCTGGGCTACACGTATTATTAGTGGGGATGCAGCGCTATTTCTACACCTTTGGATCGAATTGTTGGTGGGGACAATTTAGTGATTGCTGAATGTTGGTGGGGACACGTCACCTCCATCCATGTTAAATCTACGCCCATGCGTTAGATTTGCGTTTTAACCAACGGTTCATGTTTTGGTTTGGACGTTAAATCCGACAACCAGTGGCTTGCTAGCAAAAGAGGGATCTCATGCTTTAATAAGAGTGGAGAAGAAGAGAGTGCAGCGTGCGAAGGGTGTACCGGATCTGTTCTTTGTCTTCACTCCGACGCAAATGTCCATGTCAGCTGCATGCGAGAATTTCCCGCATTATAAAAACTTGATTTGCGAGAATCGTTTCTATAATGCACAATACCCACAATCCCACTGTGAATTCCAGGCATTGATAGATATCTGCGTACTGGTGAACCAGTTATGTGCACCCCTGGTTATAATAGTTTTCATTCTTATTTTATGTGTCATGAGGGTAGGAACAAAACATCTTCATGTCAGCACTTTGTATCCGACGACGTTAATGAATCCTCCATCCATCAACACCTGACTCTCACTTTAGGTTCACAGCAATTATCAAATACTTTACAAGATTATAAATAAAGACACAAAACCCATCACACTAAGCTGATTCTAATAAACAAGGACTAAACTTCTTTTATAATGCCACATTTATTAAATTGTAATAAACCAACTCAAAGATTAAGTGTATGTAACCCAAATGAATCTGATGAAGAGAAGTGAACCTGAACATTTACCTTTGGGTCCTGCAGGCGTTGGACCTGGTGGTGGAACGGCTTTTCCTGCTTTTTCCTTTTTGCCATCTTTCTGATCTGAATATAATTAAAAGAAATACAAAAGATTCATCAGTTCAAAAAAACGTGTTAGCTTTCAGCTGCAACGTCTCAGACTGCAAAAAAAAAAAAAAAAGGCAGACCCAAGCTTGCAGCCGTTATCCTCTGCTGCATTAATAAAAACACAGGAGGTGTGTGAGGGGGAAGACAGCATCAGTGACAAAACAGAAAGTTCCCGAGGTAAGCAATAATAAAAGCATAAATATGCCATAAAACGATGTTCTTTTGGTTTCATTAAAAAAAATCTTATAGTACTTTATTTTATCTCAGAATTATACATATAGGTACTGAAAAAAGTATCGTTAAGGTACTGGTATCAAAAACCAGGTATAGTTAAAGTAGTAGTATTTAAAAATATTTAACTGTACCATGCCCTACTTATTAGTGTATAAAATAAATAAAAGTGGTGAAAGGACACGGCCCTGAGGTGGAAGATAAGAGTACATCCAGTAAAACACCAGTAACCCTCCTCCTCTGTCTGGGGTCTGTTTGTTAAAAAGTCCATCAGCCAGCAGACTAAATCCTGGCTGATGTGGTGACTGTTCATGAGATGGGCAGCTAAAAGATGGGGTTGGATACAATTAAAAGCTGAGGAAAAGTCAATAAAAAGCAAACAAATAAAATGTTTTGCCCCATCCTAATGAGCTAAAACCAGATGGAGTAAGGTGTTGACTGCATCATCATCACTCCTACCAGCTCTATAAGCAGCAAACTGTAAAGGGTCCAGACTGCTCCAAGTTGCTCTCAAGATCTCAGTTTTAGTGATTTTCTGAAAGGAATTCATAACCAGTAAGGTCAGAGCAACAGGACAAAAATCATTTTGCAACTTTTGGAATTTACACTTGGGCACAATTACTGAGTCTTTCCAAATCCTGGGCTCTCTGTGAAATTGGAGAGACAGTGAAAATATAAGAAAAGATGCCAGCCAGCTGTTTGGTACAGTTCTTAAGAAGTCTACCACCCTATGTTGTCTGGCCCAGGACTTTTCCTCTCCTTAACGCTCCTAAAGAGTTTAGAAACTATGCCACTGTCTATATTTATTAAAGTGCCAGTCTGTGCAGGTGGAACAGTGCTGAATTCAGCCATTTCTCCACTAAAATGTGTGTATTAAAACGATTGTAAAAAAGATTCAGGTCATTTGCAACTTTTGAATCTGACTTGCCAGGAATATCGGGCTTTTCCTTGACTGTATTCCCATAATGGCTTTGACACGGAGTTTTCAGAGCTCAGCAGGTTTATGTTAAGCCTTTCAACTACTGATCAGAGGTCAGCTGGTGGTGTGTATCTGAATCTTTGTTTTATTTTTTCTTTTGTTTTGGTAAGATGTAAGTCAGTATGTAACCTTTATTTCTTTAGCACCGTTCGCAGGTCAAAGACCACAAAGTGCTTCACAGTAAAACAATTATAGAAATCACGGATGATAAAAACATGATAAGAACTAGATAAAAACAAGAAACATCAAACAGCTCAAAATCAGTTAAAAGCCAGCCTGAATAAATGGGTCTTCAGCTGCTTCTTAAAAGAATCAACAGAATCGAGGCAACGCAGAGGATGAGGCAGAGTGCTCTACAGTCTGGGGGCCACTGCGTTAAAGACTGATCTCCCCTGGTCTTTAAATGTGTTCTGGAAGCATATGACCGGTAGATCAGACTATGAGGAAGGCTGTAGGGTTCTAGAAGGTCTGAGATATAGCCAGGGGCCTGACCATACAGGGCTCTGAAAATGAAAACTAACATTTGTAAATGAATTATAAAATCACTGGTAGCCAGTGCAGGGATGTTAAAACTGGAGTAATGTGCTGACTCTTACATGTGTTGGTTAAAAGCCTCACAGCAGCATTCTGAACTGACTGGAGGCGGGCCAGATCTTTATTATTCAGACATGTAAAGAGGCTGTTGCCATAATCCAGACAAGATTAAATAAAAGCATAAATAAGCATCTCTAATTCTGCTTTTGACACAAGAGTTTGGATCTTAGAAATATTTCTTAGTAGAAAAAAGCAGCTTTGGATTAATCCTCGTGAATGCCCCTCCAATGACATGGCAGAGTCAAGAATAACAACAAGGTTTCTGAGGTTTGGAAAGACAGAAGAAGCCAAAAAAACAAGGTGCTGCTTAATTTCACTCATTTGATTCTCTGGGGCAAAAATTAGGGATTGAGTCTGATCAGAGTTACAAGTAGTCATCACAGAGTAAGATGTGATCTATTGAAAGGAGCTTTTTCAATTAGAATTTAATTTATTGCAAAACTCTGTTTCCGAATCTGTTATGAGCCGTTATGGAGGAAGATGAGCGGACATCGGCTTGTTGATTTTCACTGCTGAACTCTTCCATTTCATTCGGTGCAGAATAAATACGCCACCAGTTAAGCTCAACCTGAACTTCTGAGTCCTTCATCATTTAACAATGCAGAACTTTTTAGTGCTCCAGGTGAAGTAATGTGGCTGAGCCCAGCTACACTGACATCATAGAGCATTTTTATGACTTTCTGATTTAAAATCACACAGCTTTAACCTAAGCAGGTAAAACTCATTTGTAACAGCGGCTGTCTGTGTGAAGGAGAGGTCATTTCTTATGAGCAAATCTGGATAACATAGCTATAAAACCTCCAGACCTATGAGTGAAGGTTTCCTCATGCTTAGCTAGAAGTGAAGTGCTCACCTATGGGATAAGATTTGTGCCAAAAAGACCAAGCAAAAAATAGAAAAACGCACAAAATATATCCAAATATTGCAACCAAAAAGAACACTTCAGAAGCAAAAGTGTGAAACTCAGAATTTAAAAAAAAACTCCAAAATCAAAATAAACTATTTCATAAGTAAATATTTGTTTCTAAACCAAAAACTTATTTTTACTTCTGACCATTCATGTTTTAATTCTTTGAAACACCTTTTTGGTTCTGACTTTATGCTGTTTCATTCAGTACCATTTAGGCTTTTATTCTGAAGGGCAAGATTTGGTTCTGACCTTAGCTTTTAGCTTTTAGCTTTGCCTCCTTTTGCTTCTGGAACAAATTTCTGCTTCTGATTTTGGAAAAAAGTCTCAGTGGGAGGGGCTAGCTACTGCTTCGATCTTATTGGTTATGAGGCTTGTGGAGTGGGGTGACGCTAGCTGTCTGCACTAGTACTACTCAATTTAAAAGAAGAAGAAGAAAGCCAGACCCGGATGTGATTCATTTCTTCTAAATAACACGGCGGGACATAAGAAAATATCCCCAAGGTAAGTCCCGTTTTGTTTTGTAAATGTTAGATTGTATGAATTATGTTGTATTTACAGTCATTGAACTGTTAAAGATGTTTTTCACTCAACAGTCTTATGTTTAAAGCTAACCGAAGCGGCTAACTAGCTGCTCATGCTAATCCTTGAGCATATGGTCTATCGCCAAGCTTGTTAATGGTTTCTCAAAGTGACTGAAGATCATTTTAATTTTAGGGCTGGGTGATATGGCCTAAAATCTATATTGCGGTATAATAAT
The DNA here is from genome assembly GCA_006937965.1 of Callopanchax toddi. NCBI lineage: Eukaryota > Metazoa > Chordata > Actinopteri > Cyprinodontiformes > Nothobranchiidae > Callopanchax > Callopanchax toddi. The sequence goes on along the minus strand of SSNR01000059.1, from coordinate 2,410,519 downwards.
AAGCATGCGTGGTAACAGTATATATATTTATAAAGCGGGCGGGGTGTGGGGGGGTCCAGCGCTGCGCGGTCTTGTTTTTAAAAGTCTCTCCTCGTCTGGTCATTTGTCTTTCAACCCATGGGGGGGGGGTTCTGTGCACCTCTAACCGAGAAATACTCCGGTTTTTGTCTGACAGTCTGCTCCGGTAGGAGGTGGAGAGGGCACGAAGAGAACGGAACCGAACGGTAGCGGTGCTGCAGCGCCATAGGTATCCTATTTAAACGCGTTTATATATGATCCATGTGCAGCGCCTTCACCCCCCTGAGTCGTCTCAAAGAGCGCAGTGTGTGCGATTAGTGGAAAAAGCTGGGAGGGGGACCTGGCGCTCGTCTCTGCGGTGGTGCAGGTCCTGCTGACCTGACCCAACTCCGGTTCCATCACCACGTCGCAAAATGTCAGGAAAACAACCGGAAACAAAATAATTGTTAAGAATAATTGATAACGTTGGAGGTGTACAATTCGATGGAATAGGTCTGTTGTAACCTGCTCTAAATTCACACACAACCCTGACAACATTCATAAATAACGATGTGAAGCTGTGCTTGATTCTTCACAGCTAAATCCTGGAGTCACTGCTGTGTTTAGTTCAAACAGCTAGATCTAAACTTGATGTCTAGTAAATAAACTAAAACAACACCATATATGATGGATAAACACGTAGTTTGTGTGGTAGCACTGGATTGATTCAGTCCTCAGGTTCTGTAACTGTATTACTCTTTCCAATCAAGAAAACCTAATTAAGTTCAACTAAAAGTTGCACAGATAAAATACCGAAGCAGTCCTGAAACTCACATGTAATCAGGTTTTATTTAACAGCAGTACGTGTACATTAAATGCATTCATAACAATGTGTTTGACAGAAAAAATGTCCTTTCTTTTTCATAGAATGAATCTACACATCCCAGCCTGAACAACAGGAGCTGGATGAGATGGTTTCTACCACCTTTATCAATGAGAAGGTCTGGAAGCTGCATCCATCTGGTTTAGTTCAAACTGTCAGACATGACTTCAGCCTCCATTTCAGCTCTTTTTATCAATGTAGCCATTACAGGCTCATCCGCCTAACAGCATATTAATATTAGTACAGGATTATTGATCTGATAGTGATAACAATACTGAAGAATTGTTATCAGTTGTTTAGCTTTTTGACCTTGTCATCATTATGTCATGATCTTCTTTAGATGAAAACAGTGCGCTCATTGTTTATCATAAGGACATGTAGAATAACAGGTAAAGTGTTATTCTATCCTATCACAGAAGCAGCTGGGTCACTAGATGTCTTTATAAATGCTGATCAATGTTCCAGGAGTGTCAGAGCTCAGTAAAACTACTTCCTTTATTAGGATCCTTATGAGTGAAACATGGAGTCGCAGAGAAAAAGTTTAGATTTGTTGTCAGATCCTCTCTGTGAGTGTAATTAAAGGTGGGTGATAGATAGAGCCTCAAAATGAAATTCATAATATCAATGTTTATGATGATCATGTAGATATAAAAGTTCTACCAAATGACTTCATTGACAAAAAAATAAGTCTGAGAATTAATAAAAGATCTAGAAAAAAATCATCCCAGTTTCTTTGTGAAAAGCCTGTAAAATACATCATCAGGTACTACTACTACTAAATATTTATGGCTCAGTGGCCTACACAAGTTTTCCACTTATGGTCATTGCACTTGTTTGATAAAGGCTTTAAGTCAAAGTCCATCTTTAAAAAGTTTTCAGGTCACATAGATAATGTGCAATCACAAACAATCTAACATTTACAAAACAAAACGGGACTTACCTTGGGGATATTTTCTTATGTCCCGCCGTGTTATTTAGAAGAAATGAATCACATCTGGGTCTGGCTTTCTTCTTCTTCTTTTAAATTGAGTAGTACTAGTGCAGACAGCTAGCGTCACCCCACTCCAAAGCCTCATAACCAATAAGATCGAAGCAGTAGCTAGCCCCTCCCACTGAGACTTTTTTCCAAAATCAGAAGCAGAAATTTGTTCCAGAAGCAAAAGGAGGCAAAGCTAAAAGCTAAAAGCTAAGGTCAGAACCAAATCTTGCCCTTCAGAATAAAAGCCTAAATGGTACTGAATGAAACAGCATAAAGTCAGAACCAAAAAGGTGTTTCAAAGAATTAAAACATGAATGATCAGAAGTAAAAATAAGTTTTTGGTTTAGAAACAAATATTTACTTATGAAATAGTTTATTTTGATTTTGGAGTCTTTTTTTTTTAATTCTGAGTTTCACACTTTTGCTTCTGAAGTGTTCTTTTTGGTTGCAATATTTGGATATATTTTGTGTGTTTTTCTATTTTTTGCTTGGTCTTTTTGGCACAAATCTTATCCCATACTCACCTTTTAGTGGAGTTTTTCCCATGATGACAGATCAGCAATGGAGACACTCTTCTAAACAGAGTGCAGGAATTACACCAAGTCCGTCTCTCAGTGATATCCTGAAAGTACAAAAACCTTTTTCATTCATGCAAATATGAGTAAAATGTAAAAAAATACATCAGGGAATCTACTTCAAGGTGGTTTAACTAGAACAAAGGATGTAAACAACAACCAAAAAAATCAGTGTTTATATCAGTGGTTTCCAATCCTGGTCATTCAGGGCCACCATCCAGCACGTTTTCCTCCTGGTCCACACCGCCTCTGGAACAGATGTCCATACAGCTTTTGTACGGACTGCAGTTCACACAAGACTGTGGTTTAAGTGCAGAACGTCTCCAGAAATTTGCTCCAGGGAGAGCACAAAATCTTGGTGGTTCAGGTGAGTTCACATGATAACAATTGTGTATAAACAGCAGCTGCTAAACAAAAGCTACACTCATCTTCTCGTACTTTGTTGGGTATTATTTATTCACTTGGCTTGTTCTACAATGGGTAGAGTTAAACAGGTTAACATTATGCTTAATTAAGTCTTATGTTGTTTCTTTGATTTTTAAATATTCAAATCGAGTTAGCCATATAGCTAAAGTTTATTGTGGAAGAATGGACTCCTACTGAGATAGGAAGCAGGTACTCCTGATCCAGCCCAGCATGGAGCTGAGGTTCATCTCAAACCTTTAAACTCTGTCATCTAACTCTATAAAGGCAACATCACAAATTAAACCTTCCATGTTGGAGAAAATGTGGAATGATCAACGGTAACCACAGCCAGATATTTGGGATGTTTTTAAATGATTCCCTTTTGAAAAATAAACTTACAATAGGAAAAGATATGATTTAGCTCTAACTGGTTCTGTTCTGTATCCAGGTCATTATTCAGACTATGTACAATGAAATTATAAATATTTAATTAAAATCTAAACAGCTGCTCATAAAAAAAACTGCAACTAGTAAACAGACCAACCAACCCCGAGTGAACTACCTCAAATGATTATTTTTAGTATTCCTATTATTGTTGTTTTATTATTTTGAGTAATAATATTCTCCTCCTCCTCCTCAATATTATTATTATCAAGCATTTTATTTTTTTTAAAATCAAGCACTGTAGTATAATGTTAAGAGAATAAATATGTTTTAAACTTTAAACAATATTTAATTACTAAATTAAATGTTATTGTTGTTGGTAAGACGAACGTCACCTCAATGTTATTTAGGATTTAACGTAATAATAAATGATTATTTTGATCAAGCATTTTGAAAACCTTGCGTATCATATTAACATTCACGCATCTTCAAGGACATCCAGCCCAATTAAGAACCCTGTAAATAAACAAGCAGCTCAGTGTCCTGTTATTAGCTCTCACTTATTACTGTTAGCTTCCTGCTGCTTTTAATGCTAAACGCTAAATTGGCTGAATTATAGTTAAAGTTCATTTTTTCTAAACAATGCGTTAAACACTGAATTTTATTGAACATCTTTAGCATCTCTGCTCTCAAAAGACACGTTAAAGCTACACAGAAGCAGGAAATAGTCGGGGCCCAATGTTGACAACTGAAGCGCTTGATTATACAGCCACTGGCACTGGCTAATTCCTGAATGGTTACCATTAGCGTTAGCCTTCTGAGAGCTTTTTCTCTGCATCACGAAGAAAAATATAATCAAAACTACGACCAAGAAGCTACAACTAACAATCTGACTAGAATACTTTATATTTATGTTAAAAAATTGACTTACGAGGCGTCTTTTTTCGACTGAAGGTCCACTTTTTTTCTATTCGTCAGCTGCCATTTTTCACCAGCGTAGTGTTTGAGTACACGCACGTAATTTATGCCGAAGATTGTGCTGCGCGAGGAGGACGCAGGAGACCAATGAAATCCAGCGCTATTCACCAGTTCAACCAATCAGCGAAAGGGTTTGTTCGGGTTATCCAATCACAGACCGAGACACCTTGACAGTGATGTGGGATTCCAGAAAACATCAAGAGTGATTCATCTGTGTTCTTCACTATCTTTACGAGGACCTCTAGTTCCTCTGCTGCGGTTCAAAACAAAATAAGAAAACGTGACCTGACGTTTTTTAAAACAATTATAGAGTTTAAAAGCAACAAGAATTAGCTATACTCATAAATACACTTCTATTACAAAATAATTAAAGATGAAGAATAATGCAAAAAAAGATTTGTTTCTGCCAGATGCGGGACCCTCTTTACCAGGGTCCAGAACCTGCGTCTCAGAGGGTCCTGCCTAATTAGGATCTACATGTGTAGACTACTGTTTACATCTGTAGACCACTATTACATCTGTAGACCAGTTTTTACATATGCACAGACTACTGTTTACATCTGTAGAACACTGTTAGACCACTGTTTACATCTGTAGACCACTGTTTACATATGCACAGACTACTGTTTACATCTGTAGAACACTGTTAGACCACTGTTTACATATGTACAGACTATTGTTTACATCTGTAGAACACTGTTTACATATGCACAGAAATACTGTTTACATCTGTAGACCACTGTTTACATATGTACAGACTATTGTTTACATCTGTAGAACACTGTTTACATATGCACAGAAATACTGTTTACATCTGTAGACCACTGTTTACATATGTACAGACTATTGTTTACATCTGTAGAACACTGTTAGACCACTGTTTACATCTGTAGACCATTGTTTACATCTGTACAGTCTATTGTTTACATCTGTAGAACAGTTAGACCACTGTTTACATCTGCACAGACTGTTTACATCATCAGATGTAAACCACTGTTTACATCTGTACAGTCTATTGTTTACATCTGTAGAACACTGTTAGACCACTGTTTACATCTGTACAGACTGTTTACATCTGTAGACCACTGTTTACAAATGCAGACTGTTTACATCTGTACAGATTCCGCTCCAGGTGGTCTGACTTTGGGTTCTCAATGGTCTTCAAAACAACTAATTTCCTCTTCTCACAAGACTGTTCCTATTTTTCAAATTAAAATGCCTTTTTTTATTTATTTTATGAATAAAATAAAATAAAATAAAGTGATTTAAGGGTTTATTGTCTTTTATTTTTTAACATATCCCCTCACAGCCCCACTGCTTGGGGACTGCTTCAGTGTTAGTTCTGTGATGAATCCTGAGGGTGGCAGCATTAGCTAGCTCAAAAACAGCAAGTTTCCTAAAGAAGTTGGAATAAAAACTAAACCGTTGCTGCCTTATTGAAAGGCCAGCGTCATAGCTGATCTATTCACGTTAACACATGTAAAAATCATAGACAAAGATCATAATCCTTATTTATATACAATTTCACCAGAGTCCATTTCTGCATCATGCTAACATCTAAGGAGGCGTTTGAACAGGTTTCATTTTTTGACTCAACACCTGTTCATGTCCTTTTCGGTGTTTTGGTTAGTAGTGTCTGACTCTCCTGCCACTCTGACGGGGTTTTAACCCTAACCTTAACCCCGTGGAGCTCAGCTGCCATGGTTCTGGACTCAGATTCAGATTAAAGCAGTTATATAACAGAAACTGGAACAATCATTTCCCACCTCGAACTAAACACCCTCCGACCGCAGCACACTGCTTCTTTTTCTGTCCCTCCTGGAGTCGAGCTGCTACGCAATTGGCTCCCACGAAGGGGGCGTTTCGACTAGCAAGCGTTTTCATTGGTCGATCTTACGTCACTCACGCTGTTGCTTAGTGACGCGCTTGCAGCTTGTCAATCGTTCGCTCCAGATACCGGAGCTGTTTGCTGCAATGAGAATCTGGTTATTGGTGGGTGGATGTTAACGGCCCGGATCCGCCAGGTTCCCCTAAACACCGACCGGGTGAGTAGTTTATATCACCGTTACCGCTACCGGAACCGGGACGCGTTTAAACGCGTTAAAATTGCACACAGCAGCACGAAAACAGGCAGGCTTCAGGTCTGTTTACAGCTATTTTCTGTCAAGTGAGTCAGAATGAACTCTAATTGGTTAGTTGTAGGGTAACTAGACTAATCATCGTTAGTTGTAAACTACATAGTTAAGACAGGGTTAGTTATAAGGTAACTGGTGACATTAGTAGGGTTTAGTTTTAAATTACCTAGTTACACTATGGGTTAGTTATAAGGTAAGTAGTTATACAATAGGTAAGGTAACTAGTTAGACTACAAATGGTTAGTACCGTGAAAAGGTTACCAGTTAGACTAGTACAGGCTAGTTACAAGGTAACTAGACTAGTATGGGTTAGTTTTAAAGTAACTAGTTAGACTAGTATAGGTTAGTGATAAGATCCCTACAAGACAGGGATAGTTATAATGTAAATAGTGACACTTGTACAAGTTAGTTTTAAATTAACTAGTTGCACTCATGTGGGTTACTTATAAGGTAATTAGTTAGGCTATAATGAGTTAGTAAAAGGTAAGTAACAGTAGTACGTATAGATTAATAACAAGGTAACTAGTTACGCTAGTATGAATTAGTTAAGGTAGCTAGTTAGCCTAGCCTGGGCTAGTTATAAGGTACCTAGTTACACTAGTATGGGTTAATTATAAGGTAATCACTCAGTCTAGTATGGGTTAGTTATAAGGTAATCAGTTAGTCTAGTATGGGTTAGTTATAAGGTAATCTGTTAGTCTAGTATGAGTTAGTTATAAGGTAATCAGTTAGTCTAGTATGGGTTAGTTATAAGGTAATCTGTTAGTCTAGTATGGGCTAGTTATAAGGTAATCAGTTGGTCTAGTACGGGTTAGTTATAAGGTAATCAGTTAGTCTAGTATGGGTTAGTTATAAGGTAATCTGTTAGTCTAGTATGAGTTAGTTATAAGGTAATCAGTTAGTCTAGTATGGGTTAGTTATAAGGTAATCAGTTAGTCTAGTATGGGTTACTTATAAGGTAATCTGTTAGTCTAGTATGGGTTAGTTATAAGGTAATCAGTTAGTCTAGTACAGGTTAGTTATAAGGTAATCTGTTAGTCTAGTATGGGTTAGTTATAAGGTAATCTGTTAGTCTAGTATGGGTTAGTTATAAGGTAATCTGTTAGTCTAGTATGGGTTAGTTATAAGGTAATCAGTTAGTCTAGTACAGGTTAGTTATAAGGTAATCAGTTAGCCTAGTATGGGTTAGTTATAAGGTAATCTGTTAGTCTAGTATGGGTTAGTTATAAGGTAATCAGTTAGTCTAGTACAGGTTAGTTATAAGGTAATCTGTTAGTCTAGTATAGGTTAGTTATAAGGTAATCAGTTAGTCTAGTACAGGTTAGTTATAAGGTAATCAGTTAGCCTAGTATGGGTTAGTTATAAGGTAATCAGTTAGTCTAGTATGGGTTAGTTATAAGGTAATCAGTTAGTCTTGTACTGGTTAGTTATAAGGTAACTAGTTACAGTAGTCTGCATTAGTGTGTGTGAATGTTTGACTTGATAAATTTATTAGACTGCAATAAAAAACTCAAACACACACATAAACATAAGCACACACACATTTACACAATCACACACACTGAGGGTTTTTGGGCGGTTCTGGGCGGGGGTGAATCTTCACTAAACTCCTCCTCTTCTAATTAGGACGTTTCACCTCAGCTCTGGCATGAATTCTAGACCGTCTCAGTTCAGTGATACAGCAACAGGTCAGCCATGTTGGCAGGGGAAACATCAGCTAGTTAAAGCATTTAAACAGGAGGAGCTGTTGGTTTAACAGGATTTCAAACAGTTCTAGGTTTACATTTTTTTCATAAATAAGCAGTCTTTCATTTTAGGTAGTCCTCTCACCGAACATATTAACTGGTTATTGGAACATGGAATGTCACCTCTCTGGTGGGGAAGGAGCTGGAGCTTGTGGAAGAGAGTGGTAGTGGTAGCTATAGTCAGACTCACCTCAACACATAACATTGACTCTGAAACCCAGGATCTTGAGACGGGTTGGACTCTTTTCTATGTTGGAGTTGCTCTGAGTGAGAGATAGAGAACTGAGGTGGGCTGTTTGTCATCCTGTATGATGGGGTTGTTTACCTCGGGGATGAAAGGATAGCTTCCCTGCACCTTCAAGTTGGGGAACGGGTCCTGACCGTTCTTTGTGATTGTATTTTACTCTAAAAGATCAACCAACCAAATCAACCAAATGTGCAAATTAGCTTTTGGCTAGAAAAGCTTTGTACAAAGCAAAGGTTTAGTACAGAGCTTGTGAAGGTTGAACTGTACAACAGTACAACAAGTAACTTTGTATTCTTGTGCTTTTTTTTGTTCAAAAAACCTTAACTAACCTTATGCAAAAAAAAAAAAAAGATCAGAGTACCCACCTTTACTGGAGTCCCTGGGGAGAGTGCTGGGTGGTGCTCCAACTGGGGACAACATAGTCCTGCTGGGGGACTTCAACTCTTAGATGGGCAATGACAGTGTGACCTGGAGTGTGATTGGGAGGAACGCCTCTTCCAATCTAAACTTGAGTGGTTATTTGTTATTAGACTTCTGTGCAAGTTGCAGTTTGACCATAACAAACATTACTTGTATTCTTTTTCTTCATTGTCACCCTTGTAACCTCTGGCAGAGCCCAACCACTGTAGTAGTTTATTGTTAGCCTCAATAAAAGCTGCTTTGTCACATTCTCATTTGAAAGTCACTTTGGATAGAAGTGTCTGCCAAATACATAAACATAAAGATGCCCATCTGTATACTTAGTAGTAGTACCAGGTCAGCCAAGGTCATAGTACAATGATCAACATTGTAGTATCATGTAATATCAGCAATTAATCACACTGTTTATGTTCATGGGGATCTACTGACATCAACTGGGGCTAAAGTTAAATGAGTTGTTTTCATGGGTCCATCTAGTGGACTCCGGTGCCACAGAAGAAACAACATTAAAGAAACAACATTAAAGAAACAATATGGCACAAAACCTGCATTTTACCGCTCTTTCTGAAGTTTTACTAGCTTGTCACGCCATCAAAAGATTGTATTTTCTTACACATACCGTACTAACGTCATTAGTAAAGGCATGTAGCTCAGTTGGTAGAGTGGCCGGTCTGGTAACCAGAGGGTCGCCGGTTTGATCCCAGCTGTTGTTGTGTCCATGGGCAAGACACTTCACCCACCTTGCCTACTGGTGGTGGTCAGAGGGACTTGGAGGGCGCATGGCACCCCCGCCTCTGTCAATATGCCCCAGGGCAGCTGAGACTACAATGTAATTTATCACCACCAGTGTGTGAATGTGTGTGTGAATGACTGTTTGTGTTGTACAGCGCTTTGGGGACTGAAGAACACTCTAGAAAGTGCTCTATAAATACAGGACATTTACCATAAAGGCAACTTTCTGCCAACTATGAACACCAAACAGCCAGGTGTTACACCAAATTCTGCGACCCATCACAGATCGTGACTCCAAGGGGCGCTGTTCAGTCCAGTTGCGTTTGTACACCCCAAATTAGGACCAAAGAAGAAGATGCTAGGATAAAAATGTACGCTGACTATGAGGAAGCCGTGCGGCGCGGACCATAGATATTAAATAAAGTGTTTTTTCATCTTTATGACAGATAAATGTGACGTTAAATGCAGTGAGAAGCAGGGAGTTCAAAAGACGTGTTTGCTAACGTTGAAAATTGCTTTTATAACATACAAGGTCCGAAGTTAAAATTTTAAGAGCGTCCTAAAAATATAATTTTCTGTTATGAGCCTCATCTTCAATGTAATCAAAGCCACCGTGACTCCAAAGATCTCGTTTTAAGGTTTTTGATGCCACTCCAATGCCACTCATGTACTGCTGGAGATTAAATGGAAACCCTAAATAAAGAAAGAAGGCAACAAAACGCCTTTTGTTATATTATCTTTATTAAAAAATGAACAAGATCCAAGTTTATTTTCAACTTAATTCAACATGGAGCTATGTGTTTTCTGGTCAGTGTATGACCTTAGTATAATAATTATTTTAAAACCAAACAGTTTCTAGTGACTTTCCTGATTTTTAACTTTATATAAATCTACATTTCACCTCTGACCTCTGAATATTTACTGAGATACAGAGGGTCACAGTCTGTGATAATGGCCTCCCCCCAAAACAGCAGGCGTGACCTGTTTCTGGGTACAGCCAGAAGAGGATATACTATTGAGACAGAGGTCGATGCAGGGCACCGCATTATCCAAGGTTGGATAGACAGCAGGATTTGGTGTTCCACCTGCTTGTGTCCAGATAGGTTCTCCTGTCCATCTGTTCCCCTGCACCTCTCTGATGCTCAGCACCTCCCAGGAGTCCCAGCTGATAGGCAGCTACGAGCACCAAATGCTCAAATTATATCAGCTTAACACTGGAAAACGTTTTGTGTGCACCTAACGCTGGAAAAAAGTCAGGTAGGCTGAGAGGTCCCGGTAAAGAGTACTGGTGAGTAACTGGGCCACTGGTTTCTGTTGGTTTCCCTGTCTCAGCCAGGAGCTGCAGTCTGATCAGACCCCGCCCATAGAGAAAACCCCGCCCCCTCATTTTATTATGACGACATAAAATTACAACAGCTTGTAATAAAAACAGAGATAAAAATAAAAGCCCCTAAAATACATAAAATAGCTTTACAAAATAAAAGTGTCACAAAATAAAACACTATTAAGAAATAAAAAATACATAAATAAATTAAAACAGAAATAAATAATAAATACAGAAATATGTAAATACAGGAATAAATAAATAGAACTCCCAAGAAAATCTCCCCATTAAAACATTAAATAAAAATGATGCTATAGGGGTATTTAATCATTATTTATTAATAACAGTACTTATTTATGTATTTGTTTAAATTTGACTAAAAAGGCTCTCCATACTATAAATGTAAAATACATAAACAACAGAATATCAATGGACTCTCCTCCGCTGATAGAAACACAGTGAAGGTCAACAGTAGTTTCTGCTTTTTGGGGTTAAATCTTTCAGTCAACTGACTAAAACCATCAAATGATCAGGAGTTTAACTTTGATTAAATGATGTTAACATTTATTATGATAAACACACACGGTGTTATTTTTCATCAAACTGATTTATTCTGGCTGGAGGTGAATTGTTTAATTCAGTCTTTAGCCTCATTATAAATATTATATTATAAAGTTTTATTGTCATTGTACAACAGGACACGCTGTAGGCACAACAACATTACAAGCCATTTCCAGGTGCTGGCCCTAATATACACATACATCAAACAGAATATAAATAAATAATAACACAAAACACTGCTGGCTTCTGGAAGGGGAAGGATTGCACAAAAGTTTAGTGCATGTTTGTCTTCAGGGTGGCGATTGCTTGGGGGGGGGAGCTGTTACTGAGTCATTTTGTCCCAGATCTGATGGACCTGTAGTGCCTGGCAGAGGGCAGCAGGTCAAACTGCTGGTTGTCTCTGATGGCGATCTGGGGGCTCAGCATTGACCACACTCAGGAGCTTCTTCTGATCTGCCTTGATGCAGTTGGAGAACCACACTAGGGCTCAGTAGGTCAGGATGCTCTTTATGGAGAATTGGTAGGAGGTTGTCAGCAGCCTTTGACTGATGTTGTTCTTCCTGAGCACACTGAAGGTTTGGACTCTCTCCACAGTGTCACCATTGATGGATAGGGGAGTCCGATCTATGTTTTCCAGTCCAGGATGATCTCCTTTGTGGTGTTCAGAGCCAGGTTGTTCACCTCACAGACAGCAGCAGGACCGTGTCTCTGTAAGCCGACTCATCTCCTGAGATCAGCCCCACCACTGTGATGTCATCAACACACTTGGAGATGGTGTGGCTGCTGTGGGTCTGCAGTGGGCGATGTAGAGTTTGTAGAGGAGGGGGCTCAGCACACACCCCTATGGTGAGCCTATGTTGTGTTAAGGTGGAGAAGAGGTAAGGGCCAAGTTTGACTGTTTGGGCCCAGATTGTGAGGAAGTCCTTTATCCTGGTGCAAGTGAGTGGGGGGAGTCTGAGGTCCGACAGATTGCCGACCAGGATGTCAGGGATGCTGGTGTTGAAAGGCTAAGCTGAATTCGATGAAGATGTAGCTCTCCCGGTGTTCTAGGTGGGTCAGTGCAGTGTGAGGGACACTGAGGCAGGTCTGGATGTGTTTAAGGACCAGCTGCTCCAGGCTCTGGATGCTGATGGGTTAGGATCAGGATCTCAAAGCATGTGAAGAAGGTGTTACCTCCTCTGCTAATGAAAGGCTTTGGTCCACATCTATGTTGTTCTGAACCATGATACAAATACAGGACATTTACATTTGAGCGATGTCATCTGTGGGTGTGGTTTTTATTGTAGATAACTGATGCCCTTTATGTTAGTTTTTGTCCAGTAGGCGCCTGCTGCTGATGGAGGAAGGACCACGCTGCTCTGCTTAGTGATCTGGGAGGCAGCAGAGTTTATTTTTGGTGTTTTTGC
>SSNR01000059.1:2382748-2390248 GCA_006937965.1 Callopanchax toddi | reverse complement strand
GAAATCAGCTGTGTTCAAGCAGGGAGAGATTGAAAAAAATCAGGAATCATGAGCTAAAAACACTCCAGCGCTAGCATAACAGCTAGCCACTTTGGGTTAGCCTAACCCTCGTGAGACACGTGACTTCCTGGGTACCGTGACGGCGACGGAGATCTTGCAATCGTGGTATTCCGGATCTAATCACCAGATGGGGCTAAGTGACTTTTCATTAACTCTGTAAAGGGTCATATTGGCACAGACTGGCTCAAGGAAAAGATTTAAAAATATGAAAAAGTTGCATATTATCACTTTAAAGTTCAGGTCTATTACGGTATTTGATTTTGTCCCCCAATAAAATTATTTAAAAAATCGAAGCAAATTTTCTTTAAAATGCAATTAATTGCGATTACAAAGTCTGTAATTAATTTGATTATTTTTTTAACTGAGACCCACCACTAGTTTATTTTTCTAGTCCAGATGTAGACCTAAAACCTGTAACATGGTCTTCCTCTCACTGGACTTTTTCTAACTGTTGATCTTTAATACTTGAATGTTCTGTAAACATTTAGTGTGTTTTGAACAGAATGCCCACAGAGGCCTTTTATAGTGTAGATTGTTTCAACACCACTTGATGTTTGTGGTTTATGAGCCGAATCAGGAGTTTAGTCTCTGCAGGACTCGTCTCCCTCTTCAGAGACTCTGTTAGTTTAAAGTTTCAGCAGCCCTGAAGTGAGACCACGCTCTTGTCCCAGTTTTCACTCCCTGACTCTGACATTTAGAATGTGGTATCATTTGCCACCAGAGGACAGGAAAACTTTAAAGCGATGAAGGAAGTCAGTTCTCACATCAGACAGTTAATCTGTAGATGTTATAGTAACTTTAACTCCTTTAAATTATTTCATTATTGAGCTGTCCTTAGTTACTGAGGGGAGTCACTGGTTAATGAGTCTGTGCTTACAGTAATGTGGGTTCACTGCACCAGTTCAAACCACAGTGTCCCATCTGAGCAGGAGAGAGCAGCAGAATGAGACAAATGATCATTTATTTAATCAACATGCTGTTAAGGAGTCAGAGTAGGGAGCTGATCAAGACCATTTCAGATCAATAAATAAAAAGTACAGGTAGATGCAGAGAGAATAAACCTCTTCTACCGATGACAGTGTTTCCATCCTGGTCGTCTTTAGGACTTATTCTTTTCTGTCAAATTAAGAACACGTCGCTTTAGGTGTTGGTTTAGAATGTATGAGCCTTTTTTAGCAGCCCTGATAGCATCCACACCCCCACCCAGAAGCTAACTCATCAATAGGCATCTAAAAACTGAAGGGTGGAGCTTAAAGATGCTTAGATTTGTTGGTGCTGCAGCTTCAAGATGGGGGGGGGGTATCCCACTGTTGGCTGAAGCGCTGTCAGCCTGCAGGAACTCGTATGAGCTCACGCCGCAACAGGAAGTGCTGATTAAAACGAGCTGCTCAGATCGTGGGCTGTGTGACCGTCCTGTCCTGGTCTGGACAAGCCCAGACCGGCCTGGACCTTCCTGGACCGTCCCTAATACCATCGGCCCACTGGCAGTCCAGCCTTGACCGTGTATTTTTTTCATGACGGTATTGAAACCGATAATGTTGCATTTTTTAAACATTGGCTATATTACCATAATACCACCCAAGCCTATCCTGAAGGTTCCTCTATGACCTCTGACCTTTAGTCCTCTCATACAGATTCAGGTCAGCTGATCGTCTGGGCCGTTCTAGCAGCTTGATTTAGTCTCTCTGTAACCAGCAGAGTTCCTTGGCTGTTTGGGATCATCGTCCTCCTGGTTTCATCTCCATCATCCTGTAGAGGCAGCAGGTTTTGATCCACCATGTTTCCATTCATCCTTCTTCCATTAATGAAGCGCTCCAGAGCAGAGAACCAGACCCACACCATGAAGCTCCACCTCCAGGCTTCACTGTTGGTCTGGTGGTTTTATGGTATAATGTGACCTGCTCTAAATGTTGCTCATCAATCTTTAAACTCTTCAACCTGCTGTTTCTCCATCATGGAGTCGGAGGTTGACTTCATTACTTCCTGTTTTCTTTGAAACTGTTCCTGCTGATTCCAGGTCCTTCTGAAGCTCTCCACTAGAGCTCCTTGGACAACTCTTCTGATCAGTACTTTCACTCTTCTTGATTCTGGACCCAGCACTAAAACCCCTCAGTAGATTAGAAACTCTTCTGTAACCATCAGGTAGACGCTCTCTGGTTTTACCATGAGGATGTTTGTAGTGTGACACCTTGGTAATGAGACCCTTTCTATAGACCCTCAGTGGGACTGAAGCAGCTGATATTGATCTGAACTAAGTGATAGGATTGTTTTCTAATCACTGATCGATTCCAGATGGTGTCAGGACTTTCCAGGTCTTTTAACACCTTTCTTTCCTCATGTGTTCAGTCTTTTCTCCCTGAGTCGTTCTGTTTATTACACAGAACTTACTGAGGAGATGGATGGTTTGATTTCTCTACATGTGTGGAGGATCAGGGGTGTGTCTAGAATTTTTTCTTGGGGGGACCAGGCAGGGACAAAAACTATTGAAGGGTGGCACACTAAAAGGTCTTTATTTAAATGTGCTGCAGTCTTAAATTGCAATGGACAACAGACCAACGTTTCAATAACTTATTTCTTTACTGAAGTAAAACACATGGATCTGTTTAGCATGAAAGAACTATGCATCAGGGAGAACACAGTCAGTAGAAGACAAATGAACACAGTCTCACTGTACACCGTCAACAACAGTCTGTCTGTGAATGAGCTTCAACATCAAAATCACTATAAAGGAGAATTATAACGTTTATGTGTTTTATTAACGATACATTATGACAGTTGAATAGGTTTGTTTTTATGGTTTTTGGCAAAACGTTCCACTACGAACAAACTGACAGCTCTGATGGGAAGGGTCAGGCTGGGTGGCCAATCAGACTTCAAGGGTGGCCAGTGCCACCCCTGTGGCCCCGCCCCTGTGGAGGATGGGTTGGTACCAACATCTGGAGAGAATTTCAGGTCATCGGAACCTTTAGAGATAAACGATGTGTTTAACACTTATTTTATAATAGTTTGACAGAAACACTTGCAAATGTCCCAAATGCTCAGATGAATGAACCGAGGTGTGCTTTGTTTCCCCTGCAGGGGCCTATGGTGTGGTTCTGAAGTGCAGACACAAGGTAAGGCCAGAACCTGAATACGGTCTCTCTAATACCTGCTGTCTTTATTTGTTATGATCTTCAGGTTATTGGTTGTCCTTCACATCTATTGGTGGTTTTATGTGCTACACTAAACTAAAATAAAGTAGACCAAACTACTAAAGTATCAGAAGGTCATGTGATGGTCCAGGGTTTACTGGTAAAAGAAGAACTTTTCTTTCATTTGCTGAAAAGCTGCATTGTTGGAAATCCACGTTTTTTTCCAGCTGCAACAAAATGTTTGATGTCATATTACAGAACATCAACACATTGATTAAAAGTAAAAGGAGGAGCTGTTTTTTACGGTAATGCCTGGAGTTTTCTGAAGCAGCAGCTTAATGCTGACAGGGTTCTGTGATGATCTGAGACAGGATGCTCACAAACTGGTTGTGTCTGATGGGAAGTTCTCCTTTTAACAATTAAATCAGTCCAACGCATTTTCTCCAACACACTGTTTGTGTTCATTAAAGTGAAAGTGGCTTTGATAGGTTGTCTTGATGCATAAAATACCAAACCAGAGCAGCAACAGAACAGAAAACAGCAAGACGATGAGATGTAGACGACCCACGCTGCAGTAATCATCATCCTACCGTTTGAGGAGGATGCTGAGGCAGAAGCTGACAGCAGTTAGAGAGAGAAACACAAACGACCTCCCACTTACAAACAAACGCAGGAAAACATTTCCTGAACCTATTTAATCAATTTTTTTTTTTTTTTTTTCCTGTAAATTCTCAGTGCTTGTTATGTCAGTGAGCTCACTGAGTGTAGCCGGGCTTCCAGACCAGAAAACAAAGAAAAGGAAGGCTGGTTTCTGAAGGACTCTGAAGTGAGAGGGATCACAGCTTGTAATTACTGGGTTTTATTATTCAGACGGATTGATCACATGGCTCTTTGGCTCCATTTTAAACAACACTATGCACATCAATACACTCACTTTGGTTCACACAACAGATGGAGTCTGCTTTGTGTCGTTTTGACTTTGCTCTGATTAATTTTGCAAATAAAAAAAAGACCATGCAGCGTTCAGGATCCTAAAGAGGAAGTTTTCTAGCAATTATTTATCTACAGTTAGGACCACAGTACAGGAAGTACTACTCTGACCAGAGCAGTACTTACATCTTTAGATGAGGAGACACACTCAGTGGTTTACATACACCTCAGAGGGCTTCATTCGGCTGCGTCTCTCTGGAACGGTTCTGGTCTCTGGTCTCAGACCTCGTCTCTCAGATTCTAAAAACTTGTCTCTTCACGTCTAACATCCTGTGAGATGTTGACCTGTTTTTGGTTTTATGTTGTTTTGGTCTTCTTAATGTTTTTATATGATGTAGTTTGAACGCTGTTATGTTTTAATTCTTAATCTCGTTGTATTTACTACGAGGCTCTCTGGTCCTGTGCTGCTGGTTGTTTTAAAGTGCTTGATGAATAAATTCAGACTGGATGGAAAACGGCTGCAGCTGCTCTAAGCTCGACACGCCCACCTTGTTTTTGTCACACAATTCACGTGTTTAGGAGGAATAATTGCATTAGACAAAGATGTGGGGTTAAAAACAGGAAGAGTGCAAATACAAAACATTACATAAACGGGAATCTATTTATAAAAGATGGCTGATTACAGTGTTTGGATCTGCTGGGCTGGAGAGGTGAGGAGCTGAAGGATGGAGTGATGATGTCATCACCTGGAGGGTTCAGTCTGTTAAGCGACGGTTAGGGTGTCATTTAAAAATGCTTTAACCCCAAAACATTATTAGATTTTCTACAAAACACAGGAAGTAGTTAAATAAGCTTTATGAATATTAATATTCCGCTTGATGACTTTAGTATCTGATTGACGACTTATTAAAATGTACATCATTACATTTCATTGTACTTTACGTTCAACCCTTTGTCAACCCTGCTGTTGTTTTCATAGGTTCTTTATAAATATAGTGGTGTAGTTTCTAGTTCTTCTATATCTATGGCCCTGCTGTTGTTTTTATAGGTTCTTAGTGGTGTAGTTTCTAGTTCTTCTATATCTATGGCCCTGCTGCCCACAGCATCCTCTTTCACTAACAGTGAAAGGATCTTAGAGGATATCCTCTTCAAACATCACCGTTCTCATTTTAACCAAAACCCCTACATTTTAGACTCATTTGTTTACATAATATTTCCCAGAAGCCCTCCTGCTCATCCATGTAATCTTCAGTAAACTGCAGATGGGCTCTTTTGATGTACTAGTTGTCTTTTTCCTGGGATTGCCGCCAGTCTGATGGAGGCAGTTTGATTACTTCAGCCTGGGATCCACTGTGGCCTGATGGGTAATTACTCACCCTGAGCTCTTCCTGCATGGCGTGGATCGGTGCAGTCCAAGCCCAGTTTTTCTGAAGGCTTTTTGAAAGCTCTTTTGTTTTCAGCAGGATGACTCACTCCACTAACGCGTGACGCGGAGGTCAGACTTTAGGAGATCTGTTTGTTAAATGAAATGGAGCGCCCACTCACTCCTCATCTTCATCCCAGTGGTATCTCAGAAAGGACTACAATTTTATCTTCAAATTAACCCTTTATTCTACAGCTTTGAAAACTGGAGGATTGTACAAGTCCTTTTTTGCAGACAATTCTAACGGTTGCCACATTTCTGTAGTTATTACTCAGTAAATTACTAATTACTACTTCAGTAGAGAACTTTAGTTTGTTGATTTTGTTTATGTTTATTTCCAGTGTTGTTTTTGTCAGCCATCTGAGTTTTAGTCTTAGCCTTTTGGATTCAAATGCTGATTAGTTTTAGTCCATTTTAGTCATGTCTGTACGTATAGTTCAGTTTTAGTCGACAAAAACTCAAAAAGGTTTTAGTTTTAGTCAGTTTTAGTTAAAAAAATCATATTAATCCTTTAATAAAGTAATTTATGTCAATAAGTTGGACATTAGAATCACCTGCTGTCTGTCCAAACATCCTGCATGCTGTTTATTAAACTCCCATTCTGTGCTGCACACTAAACACTGAGATATGAGAGGTATAATATATTAATATATGATATGTATAATAGTATAAATATAATCAGATACAAATAACAATAAAAAACAAACACAATGCGGTCACAACAGAAGTTATAAGAGTTTCAGACCATCTGCTCCAGGAGAGTTAATGTCTTAAATCAGAAACACCCTGACCTAAACAAGATCAAAAACTGAACCTAATATTCACAATCAAGTTTGTCCAGCTCTCTGCTGACACCATGACCATATTAAAAATACATCTACAACTAACACAGTCAGATAATTAATGTTACAACAAACACTAACCCAGCAAGGCATGACAATCAGCTCAACTACAGAGTGAAAATAAAGTCAAATCTACTGATGGGTCCCATCAAAATAAATTATATTACGATTCCAGACCACTTACAAAACTCCCATAGGCCGCTAGGAAAAGTAACGAAAAACCTCCAAAACAGGCTAAACTACATGAACCAAAGCATTCAGTCAACATGACTAACGTTCAGCCGCAATGATAACAAAGACATGTCGCTGTTTCATGAATGAAATCACTTATCGATCAGGACAAGCTATTCAGTTTAGCTTTAGCTGATAGGCATTTTAAATAGGGAAACGCAACGCTGTGATCTCAGAAAAACAAAAGAAAAAACAAAACAAATGACTCACTGTAAACAGTGAGTCATTTGTTTAGTTGATTTAATAAGGACATATTTGGAATCAATCAACAGGGTTGTCACAAGCTGTCAAGCATTTTTCTTCTCAATGAGTATCCATTTGATGAGAGAGTGCCCTCAGCCAGTAGCGCTAGCTTCATAAGCCGTCACTCAACAGGTCACCCCAGAAAGTAAACAGTCCCTCCTCCACAATAAAAGCTATTCAGCTTTTAACTGTCTTGGAAAAAAGGTGCGTTAACACATTATCGTTATTGTCTTTGTTAACGAAAACAACACTGGAACCTTCTTGTGTCAAAAAGTGTGAAACCGTTTCTGTAAAACGGGAGACAAAGAATCAGCCAGATCTAAAAAAACAACCCAAAAGACCTCCCAAAAAAGAAAACCAATCAGAGAGACCTGGTGGTGATCAGAGAGACCTGGTGGTGATCAGAGAGACCTGGTGGTGATCAGAGGGACCTGGTGGTGATCAGAGAGACCTGGTGGTGATCAGAGAGACCTGGTGGTGGTCAGAGAGACCTGGTGGTGATCAGAGGGACCTGGTGGTGGTCAGAGGGACCTGGTGGTGATCAGAGGGACCTGGTGGTGATCAGAGGGACCTGGTGGTGGTCAGAGGGACCTGGTGGTGGTCAGAGGGACCTGGTGGTGATCAGAGGGACCTGGTGGTG
>SSNR01000059.1:2355780-2379281 GCA_006937965.1 Callopanchax toddi | reverse complement strand
GGGGGGGGGGGGGGTGACGCACGAGGCGCTGCTGACTGAACTCCGGTTATATTAACGTTTATTAGCTCATATAAAAGCCCAACATAACGTTATCTTAGACAGAAACAGGTGAATCTAGTTTGTCTATCAGAAAGATTCCAGCTGACGGAGAGAGAGACGGAGGAATCAGAGGCAGCGCACGTGCTCAGCAGAGACTGGATATTGATCAGAGATCCTTCGTTCTGGTGTACTAAAACGGCTGAAGCCAACAGAGTTAACCTCTATACGTGATGCAAAACGAACCCCTTTCTAAGAGGGGAATAATCTGCAGATTCACAGCGCGTGAGAACAGAACGTCGGGAATTATGTAGCGACGCACGCGCTCTACATGAACCGCGAACCACGTGCGTTCCGAACCGTAGAGGGTGATCCGTACGAACCACGGATCGATGATGATCCGTTGCACCCCTAATATATATTAAATGGTAAATGGCTTGTATTTATAGAGTGCTTTCTACGGTGCAGAACACCCCAAAGCACTGTACAACACGATCAGTCACTCACCCATTCACACTCACACACTGGTGGTGACAAACTACGTTGTAGTCTCAGCTGCCCTTGGACACTCTGACAGAGGCAGGGATGACATGCACCGGCACCCTTCCAAGACCCTCTGACCACCACCAGTAGGCAAATTGGGTGAAGTGTCTTGTCCAAGGACACAACGACAATCTAACCCAGCTGGAGCTGGGGATTGAACCGGCGACCCTCTGGTTACCAGACCAGCCACTCTACCAACTGAGCTAATGCCGCCCCATCAACAACAACAATCAACATTGTAATGATAAAAAACATTAGCAGAAAATTTACAGTTAATATTGTACTGATAAAAATAGTACCAGAAAATTTTAGATTAATACTGTAATAATATAAACACTACCAGAAAATGTAAGATTACCATTGTAATGACAAAAATAGTACTAGAAAATGTAAGATTAATACTGTAATAATAAAAAATTTAGCAGAAAATTTAAGATTAATGTTGTAATGGTTGGTGGTTTTGTAGTCAAAAATGGTAACATTTGAATAATCACAGGACTATAATTTATGTATCCTAAAAGTGGTGTAATAATCACTGGATAATAGCATGTACAGATGGGCAAAGATCCTGTGTTTACCTAACCCAAATAATGGGTTCACCCACTGTCAGAAAAATAACCCATTTGAAAAACACACAAATTGGGTTAAAATAACCCCTATAACCCAAGACATGGGTATGGCTCTGAAAAAATAACCCAGAAATATAACCCAACGTGAATAACCCAGGATTTGGGTTAAAGAAACAACCCGAATGTTTTTAGTATGTAGTCAGTATGACAGAAAAAGCAAACACTGATTTCATTTTATTACTACTGGAGCAGCAGTAGCTCCGTTCGTCTTTTAACTGGAAGTGGTGCTGGTTTGAGCCCCGCTACAACTGGGTCACCATGTCACTGTGTTCTGAGCAAAACAATAAACCCAGATCACCTGTTTGTGGAGGTCAGAGGGTCTGGTGGAGGTCAGAGGGTCTGGTGGAGGTCAGAGGGTCTGGTGGAGATCTGAGGGTCTGGTGGAGGTCAGAGGGTCTGGTGGAGGTCAGAGGGTCTGGTGGAGGTCAGAGGGTCTGGTGGAGGTCAGAGGGTCTGGTGGAGGTCAGAGGGTCTGGTGGAGGTCTGAGGGGCTGGTGCAGGTCAGTGGGTCTGATGGAGGTCAGAGGGTCTGATGGAGGTCAGAGGGTCTGATGGAGGTCAGAGGGTCTGGTGGAGGTCTGAGGGTCTGGTGGAGGTCTGAGGGTCTGGTGGAGGTCAGAGGGTCTGATGGAGGTCAGAGGGTCTGATGGAGGTCTGAGGGTCTGATGGAGGTCAGAGGGTCTGATGGAGGTTGAGGGTCTGGTGGAGGTCTGAGGGTCTGGTGGAGGTCTGAGGGTCTGGTGGAGGTCTGAGGGTCTGGTGGAGGTCTGAGGGTCTGGTGGAGGTCAGAGGGTCTGGTGGAGGTCAGAGGGTCTGGTGGAGGTCAGAGGGTCTGGTGGAGGTCAGAGGGTCTGATGGAGGTCAGAGGGTCTGATGGAGGTCAGAGGGTCTGGTGGAGGTCAGAGGGTCTGGTGGAGGTCTGAGGGTCTGGTGGAGGTCTGAGGGTCTGGTGGAGGTCTGAGGGTCTGGTGGAGGTCAGAGGGTCTGATGGAGGTCAGAGGGTCGGGAGGAGGTCAGAGGGTCTGGTGGAGGTCAGAGGGTCTGATGGAGGTCAGAGGGTCTGGTGGAGGTCAGAGGGTCTGATGGAGGTCAGTGGGTCTGGTGGAGGTCAGTGGGTCTGGTGGAGGTCAGTGGGTCTGATGGAGGTCAGTGGGTCTGATGGAGGTCAGAGGGTCTGATGGAGGTCAGAGGGTCTGATGGAGGTCAGAGGGTCTGATGGAGGTCAGAGGGTCTGATGGAGGTCAGAGGGTCTGATGGAGGTCAGAGGGTCTGGTGGAGGTCAGAGGGTCTGGTGGAGGTCTGAGGGTCTGGTGGAGGTCAGAGGGTCTGGTGGAGGTCAGAGGGTCTGGTGGAGGTCAGAGGGTCTGGTGGAGGTCAGAGGGTCTGATGGAGGTCAGAGGGTCTGGTGGAGGTCTGAGGGTCTGGTGGAGGTCTGAGGGTCTGGTGGAGGTCTGAGGGTCTGGTGGAGGTCTGAGGGTCTGGTGGAGGTCTGAGGGTCTGGTGGAGGTCAGTGGGTCTGGTGGAGGTCAGTGGGTCTGGTGGAGGTCAGTGGGTCTGGTGGAGGTCAGTGGGTCTGATGGAGGTCAGTGGGTCTGATGGAGGTCAGAGGGTCTGATGGAGGTCTGAGGGTCTGATGGAGGTCAGACTGTGAAGTGATGGATGATGGAGGAGTTTATCTCTGTTTCTAGTAAAATGACACAGGTGGACTTAACCAGTCCTAGTAATTCATTATATGGTTTCACTGTAGCTTGAGTCTTTACGCTAATTTTCACCAGAAACTTTTTGAAAAACTAAAAAAATGAAATTTCAGCCAAATCTGAGGAACTAAAGCAAATAAGTGTAAAAGTTGGGATTAATAAATCCCAGGATGAGCTGGTTTAGAAAAGGCTGAATCAAGTCCTGCTGGCACAAAAACCGTGAAATGTTTCAGATCAATTCACACCTTTCTCTTTCAGTCTGGCATGAATCTTACATGAAAAACTCTTTGTTCACTCCATGAAGAACTTGAAGCAAGTAATCACACAAATCCATGGTGACTCAGTGTCTGAACAGCTGCAGTGATGAACTGCTGCCCGTCTGTCTGCAGCCTCCTGAAGACAGGAACAACCACCAGTCTGCAGCACAAACTCAAGAGGTTCATGTTCCTAACCATTTAGAATGAAAGCGGACTGCTGTTGTGTTTGAGTGGTGCTCTCACTGAGACAGAGCCACAAGCTGCTGCAGGGTTATCGCTCTGACACGGATTATTAGCACAAAATACATCAAACCTCTCAGAAAAGTATGAGGGGAAATATCTGCTCATTTAGGTGCAAGAAATGCAAAGGAAAGTGACTCAGATAGAAACAAAATCCATGTTTTATTACATTTATTATTTGGATGGGTTTCATTTCATATGATAAAATCTTTCTTTCCTTTTTACTGCGGACATTGTAACTCGACTGTCTTACTTTAGAAAATCTTAAATAAGTGATGTTTTGGACTGGAGGGCTGAATCTGTGCTATTCAGGTCAAGTGAGAGAAACAGTTTGTCTACATTAAATAATAATCGAAGCCATAAGTGAGCTGCAGAGTTCCTTGTTACACCAGAATCCATGAAGCGCTTCAAACCACAGATAAACAGCTTCTGTGCTGCCTGTCAGTAGATCAGGACTAGCAGGCTGATATCTGGGTGGCTGCAGGGTTCAATGAATGAATGAACTTTGTGTGTTTGGTGGAATTAGCTGCAAACTGGAGCAGAGAAACAGGTTACCTGAGGTCTCTGAAGGGTGGAAGCCACCAGTTTGAAGTTTTGTGAAGATCCTCAGAGGGGTGGTGGTGATGGAGAACGATGGGTGATATCAGGGCAGGTGGTTGGTGTGAAGGACGGCTTCTCAAGTTCAGGGGAAGTTACATCTGAAGGACAGCGGAGCATCATAGTTTTAAACTAAATGAACACCTCATACTTCATGAATGAATTCATTTTTTACTAACAATATCCAAATCACATAAAAAGAGAAAATAAAGAAAAACCAGAAAGAAAACAAAACAACAAAGAATCACGTCTGTGTTACCTAGGCAACGGTCGTGGAAAAAGGAACATGAGTGTTTGTTCTGGTGTGGGGCCTGGCTAATTCCCGGGACCTGTCTATCTCCTATGTTCTGGTGTCTCCTGTCAGGCTGGTAGAACTGACTTCTCTCTTTGTGTGTTTTAATTCCAGGAAACCAACGAAATTGTGGCCATAAAAAAATTCAAGGACAGTGAAGGTAAGGAGGCTCCTGTGTTTCATCAACAAATACAAGCATAACATGGATCACACACAAAGCACACATAAGGGCTGAGTTGCTTATGAGGAATCTAAGTCAGAGATTCATGAGAAATAGGTGTTGTCATAATCTGAGGTTTTGTGAGGATCCTGGAGCAACACAACAGTCTGATGGAAACAAGAGGTAAGTAAAATACTGTTTTTATTGTACGGTTTTGGTGGTGTGGAGGCGGATCCGGGAGGATCCGTGGGATCCTGGTACAGGACACTTCTCTGAGAGGAGAGAGGAGAGTGAGTAACTGGAGATGAGGATAATACGTGCTGAGATGAGTTTTGAGTGGAGGTCTTACTAGTAGGATGAAGATGGGGTCTTGGGGAGGTTTTGTCTGTCCTGGGTGAGGATGGTTGGAGCGGTGGTGAGGAAGGGAGTGGAGGCAGCTGGCTGGCAGGGGGACAGGCAGACCAGGCGGACATGAGATTGAGGAGGACTCCGGAGGATCTTGAGGTGGACGACGCCGGGTAGATGGACTGGTGGAACAAGAATAGAGAATTATAAAAGTCAAAGACGAGATATTAAGTGGAAGACCTGTGTTTACCACTGGTGAGGTGGAAAAGACTGGCGTCGTCCCTCTGTGGATCTGCTCCTTATGAAGGTCCTCCTCTGATGAAGCTGATGAGCTGCAGCTGGGAGCTGCAGCTGGAGAGGATCTGCCTGCCACGCCCTGAGGGAAAAAACACAGACTGCCTGCAGGCACCCAGGATATGACAGTACCCCCCCCTCAACGGACGCCACCTGGCGGACGAGCGGAGGACGACGGAGCAGACCGCTCAAAGTCGGTGATGAGAGTGGGGTCCAGGACAAAAGAGCGAGGAACCCAGGATCGTTCCTCGGGACCATAGCCTTCCCAGTCCACCAGATACTGGACACCACGGCCGCGGGGCCGAGAGGCGAGGATGCGGCGGACCGTGTAGGCGGGATGTCCGTCGATGACCCGGGCAGGAGGCGGCGGCTCGGCCGGAGGGGCCAGAGGACTGGAACGAACAGGTTTGATCTGGGAGACGTGGAAGGTAGGGTGGACCCTGAGGTGAGAAGGGAGGGCGAGACGCACCGCAGAAGGGCTCAGGACTGCCTCGATGGCAAAGGGACCCAGGAAGTGCTGGGACAGCTTCCGGGAGCCGGACCTGAGGGGAAAGTCCTTAGCAGACAACCAAACCTTCTGGCCAGGGGCATAGACCGGAGCAGGAATGCGTCGACGATCAGCGATGCGTTTGTTCTGGGCAGAGGTACGCTGAAGGGCGGCCCGAGTCTGGTCCCAAACTCTACGACACTTATTGAGGTGTGCACGGACGGAAGGTAGAGCAGAATCAGGGAAGGTAGAAGGAAGGAGGGAAGGTTGGAAACCCAGGGAGGCTTCGAAGGGAGAGAGACCAGAGGCAGCAGAGATGTGAGAGTTATGGGCGTATTCAATCCAGATTAGATGTTGACTCCAGGTAGTGGGGTTAGCTGAACACAGACAGCGAAGCATGTTTTCAACCTCCTGATTGAGGCGTTCGCACTGACCGTTAGTCTGCGGGTGGTAGCCGGACGTCAGTTGGGGTTTGGCACCCAACAGGGAGCAGAACCCCTTCCAGACCTGGGAGGTGAACTGGGGTCCCCTGTCCGACAGGATCTCCGTGGGGATACCATGGAGCCGAAATACGTGCTGAACGAGGAGACGGGCGGTAACCGCAGCAGATGGGAGTCTGGATAGAGCAACAAGATGGCATGCCTTGGAAAAACGGTCAATGATAGTGAGGATGACTGACCTGTTGTTGGAGACCGGTAAGCCGGTGACAAAGTCGAGAGCGATGTGGGACCAAGGACGTGTGGGAATGGCAAGTGGCTGAAGAAGACCAGAAGGGGGTCGATGAGAAGACTTGTTTTTCGCACACGTAGCACATGCTAGGACGTAGTCCGTGACATCCTTATTAAGGGATGGCCACCAGAAGTACCGGCGTAGTAGTCCAATGGTACGGCTGGTCCCCGGGTGACACGAGAAGCGAGAGGAGTGTCCCCATTGGAGGACTGCAGGACGGACGGGGACAGGCACAAAGAGGCGCCCAGGAGGTCCACCTCCAGGATCAGGGTCCTGCAGTAGTGCCGTTCTAACACGGTTCTCCAGGTCCCAGGTGAGGGCTCCAATGGTGCATGTCGGTGGTAGGATGGGTTCAGGACCTTCGGGAGAGCTGTCGGGGGAAAACTGACGGGAAAGAGCATCAGGTTTGATGTGTCTGGTACCTGGGCGGTAGGTGATGGTGAAGTTGAATCTTGAGAAGAAGAGTGACCAGCGGGACTGTCTTGAATTTAGACGTTTGGCAGCTTTCAGGTATTGCAGGTTCTTATGATCAGTCCATACAATGATCGGGTGTTCAGTGCCTTCAAGCCAGTGCCTCCACTCCTCCAATGCCAGTTTGATGGCTAACAGCTCCCTGTCTCCTACGTCGTAGTTCCGTTCTGCAGGAGAAAAGCGCTTAGAGAAAAAAGCACAGGGATGAAGTTTACCGTCAGAGGTGTTGCGTTGTGAGAGGACGGCTCCGGCTCCACTGTCGGATGCATCCACCTCCAGAACAAACTGGGAGGTGGGTTCTGGATACGTGAGTATAGGAACTGAAGAGAAGCAGTCTTTGAGGAGGTTGAAGGCCTTCTCTGCATCCGGGTTCCAAGAAAAGATCTGTTTAGTTGAGGTGAGGGCTGTCAGGGGAGAAGCAATTTGACTGTAGTTGCGTATGAAACGACGGTAGAAGTTTGCAAAACCAAGGAAGCGTTGGAGCTGCTTCCGGGTCTCAGGTCTCGGCCATTCCTTGACAGCTTTTACCTTATCTGGTGTGGTCTGTACCTGCCCCCCACTGAAGATATGTCCGAGAAAAGTGATGGTGTGTTTGTGAAATTCACACTTTTCGGCTTTCACGAACAGACGGTTCTCCAGTAGACGCTGCAGGACCAGAGAGACATGGCGAGTGTGTTCCTGGGGGTTAGAGGAGAATATTAGGATGTCGTCCAGATAGGCAAACACAAAGACATTGAGATAGTCCCTGAGGACGTCGTTTATAAAGTTCTGGAAGACAGCCGGGGCGTTCGTGAGACCGAACGGCATAACCAAGTACTCAAAGTGTCCTATGGGGGTCTTGAAGGCAGTCTTCCATTCGTCTCCCTCGCGTACACGCACCAGATGGTAGGCGTTACGGAGATCCAGTTTGGTGAAGATAGAGGATCCTAGGACAGGTTCAAAAGCAGAGGTGAGCAAAGGCAGAGAGTACTTGTTCTTTACCGTGATTTGGTTGAGTCCCCGGTAGTCAATACAGGGTCTGAGACCGCCATCTTTCTTGGAGACGAAGAAGAAGCCAGCCCCAACGGGGGATGAAGATGGACGAATGAGGCCCGTCTGGAGGGACTCATTTATGTACGTCTCCATGGCAGTTCGTTCAGGCCTGGACAGGTTGTAGAGGCGACCTGAGGGGAGTGGAGCCCCAGGGAGCAGGTCAATGGCACAGTCGTAGGGCCTGTGTGGAGGGAGAGAAGCAGCCTGCTCCTTACTGAAGACTTGGGCTAGACCATGGTACTCGGGCGGAACGAGCTCTAGGTCAGGAGGAGGGCTGCTGTGGGGCTCAGGACTCCCAGTATGGGGAACAGCAGAGCGAAGACAGGTGGAAGAACAATAGGGACTCCAGGCTTCGATACGGGACTCAGTCCAGTTTACATGAGGATTGTGTAATTTCAACCAGGGATAGCCTAGGACCACAGGACAGGAGTTGGTGGGAAAGACCAGGAACTCGAGCTCCTCCTGATGGTTACCTGAGGCAGTGAAGAAAAGGGGAAATGTGCGGTGTGTAATAGTGACTAGGGGGTGTCCCATCTAGTGCACTCACAGACAGAGGAGGTTCCAGTGGTCGAACAGGGATTTGTAGCTGGTTAACAAGTGTGGGATTTATGAGGTTCTGTTCGGCACCAGAATCAACTAGGGCTTGAACAGGGAGTTGATGTTGGTTATGCTGAAGAGTTATGTTGAGGGTGAATCGAGGTTTGTCAGTGTTGGAGCACCCACCCACCAATAACCTCGGTTCTATTGGCGGGCGGCCCTGTTTGGGTGTATTGGACACGAAGAGAGGTGATGTGAGGGGGAACCACAATACATACAGCAACCTGAGGTTCGTCTGTGAGCCTTTTCCTCAGGGGTGAGATGGGTCTGGCCCAACTGCATGGGTTCGGAGTGGTTCTGTTCGGGTTGGTTATGTTTGGAGCGAACAGCAGGTAAAGGTTCGGGAGCAGGCATGAGAGCTAGGAGAGGTGGTTTGGGTGAAACGACAGGACCACGACCTCGTTCGGTGGCCCTTTCACGCATCCTGGCGTCGATACGACCAGCCAGGCTGATGAGTTCCTCCAGGGTCTTAGGTGGGTCCCGGTAGGCGATCTCATCCTTTATTCGGTTGTTAATGGCGTGCCAGAAGGCCCCCTTCAACGCCACCGAATCCCAGCCAGACTCCGCTGCAACAGTCCGGAACTCAACAATAAAGGTAGACATAGGACGGTTACCTTGGTTTAGGGTCCAGAGGCGCCTGGCAGCAGCATCAGGGTCTGTGTCTCCAGTGAAGGTCTGTTTGAATAGACTCAGAAACAGATTGAAAGGGAATGACTGTATGTTGTCTATTGTAACGACAGACTCCACCCACTGGAGGGCGCTGTCTCGGAGGAGACCGATTATGAATGAGATCTTACTTTCGTCGGAGCTGAACTTCCGAGGTGATTGACGGAAGACTAGCGAACACTGAAGGAGGAATCCACGAGCCCGGCTTACATCCCCAGAGAAAGGAGCTGGAGAGGGGAGATCGACATCAGACTGTGGCGATGAGGAAGCCGCCGCCGCTTCAGCAGGAGCTCGTTGTGGCTCGTCCGGTATGGGACCGGCTGGAGAAGAAGACACAGAAGAACCAGAGGGATTAACGACGGTTTGACTTACGGCTTCCTGAAGAAGTTGTTTGAGGGAATCGAAGTTTTGAGCCTGGGTCTGGAGCTGTTGGGTCACTATTTGAGTTTGGGTCTGGAGCTGTTGAGCCAGCTGTTGAATCAGGGTTTCATGGCGGCCGAGAGCCGCGCCCTGGTGGGCGACAGCGTTATGGAGTTGTGTCGCAGGATCCAATTGGCCAGTCTTTTCTGTCATAATCTGAGGTTTTGTGAGGATCCTGGAGCAACACAACAGTCTGATGGAAACAAGAGGTAAGTAAAATACTGTTTTTATTGTACGGTTTTGGTGGTGTGGAGGCGGATCCGGGAGGATCCGTGGGATCCTGGTACAGGACACTTCTCTGAGAGGAGAGAGGAGAGTGAGTAACTGGAGATGAGGATAATACGTGCTGAGATGAGTTTTGAGTGGAGGTCTTACTAGTAGGATGAAGATGGGGTCTTGGGGAGGTTTTGTCTGTCCTGGGTGAGGATGGTTGGAGCGGTGGTGAGGAAGGGAGTGGAGGCAGCTGGCTGGCAGGGGGACAGGCAGACCAGGCGGACATGAGATTGAGGAGGACTCCGGAGGATCTTGAGGTGGACGACGCCGGGTAGATGGACTGGTGGAACAAGAATAGAGAATTATAAAAGTCAAAGACGAGATATTAAGTGGAAGACCTGTGTTTACCACTGGTGAGGTGGAGAAGACTGGCGTCGTCCCTCTGTGGATCTGCTCCTTATGAAGGTCCTCCTCTGATGAAGCTGATGAGCTGCAGCTGGGAGCTGCAGCTGGAGAGGATCTGCCTGCCACGCCCTGAGGGAAAAAACACAGACTGCCTGCAGGCACCCAGGATATGACAGGTGTAACGTTTGGAATGAAAAAGATTCAACCAGACTTGGATTCACTTATCAATGTTGATGGCTAATTCATTATTTATTTATGAATAATGAACAATCTGACACCAGTTTCACTGATATAGCTAAGCACTTACCCACACCACACTGCCACTTCTGGTGGATCGAGCGATTGTTGAAGTCGAGGCCTGAGAGTCAAAGGAGGTCTTTCCCAGGGCTAGATGGGACTCTGGAGGGGCGGGTGTCCCGAGGAAACCCTAAACACTAGTCCATCGGCGCACAGCAGAACAGCAGGCCTTTAACTTCTGCACTGGAGAAAAACTTGATAGCAGCAAGACTGAAGAAAGACCAGATCCTGGTCCTGATTTTATGCATTTTTTAATAAAATATTAAATGTTCTGCTGAAATAAAATGTTTCAATTAATGTCATTTCTCTTCTGAAATTGTCGTTTTATTAATCCATTAGATAATAAAACCGTTCTTAGGTAAAGGGAGTCATAGAAGTGTTGACCTCATAGTGGTGTTAGGTCTGTGTCTCTGACCCGTCTCTCAGGAGCAGCAGGAGGAGGTCAGAAGGTTTCACGGAGGCAGGAGGAGGTCAGAAGGTTTCATGGAGGCAGGAGGAGGTCAGAAGGTTTCAAGGAGGCAGGAGGAGGTCAGAAGGTTTCACGGAGGCAGGAGGAGGTCAGAAGGTTCCATGGAGGCAGGAGGAGGTCAGAAGGTTTCACGGAGGCAGGAGGAGGCCAGAAGGTTTCAAGGAGGCAGGAGGAGGTCAGAAGGTTTCACGGAGGCAGGAGGAGGTCAGAAGGTTTCACGGAGGCAGGAGGAGGTCAGAAGGCTTCACGGAGGCAGGAGGAGGTCAGAAGGTTTCACGGAGGCAGGAGGAGGTCAGAATCCTGGTGTTCCACAGGGTAGACGGCCAACCCATTACCTGGAAAATGGAATGACATCAAATAGAGTCAGAAAATGAAAAAAAATGAGGCTATTTTATATGAATCGATGTCATTCCGTCGTCAGATCCAGGGAATTTGATGCTTTTATTATGAGAACCTCTTATGTCTCCTACCTATAAAGAAATTCTCGTTTTATTAAAATGTTCCATTGACAATCTAGTTTTTGAGCATAATGAATAAAGTTCACATAGTTTTTTAATTAAAAGACCTTTTTGGTCCTGAGGACTTTGGACCTGGTGACTTTGGCTCTCATATCTTAAGGTTTAGATGTCCTGCTGGAGACGGTCTGTCCTCTCTGTCTCACCTTCATGCAGAAAATGAGGAGGTTAAAGAAACGACGCTGCGGGAGCTGAAGATGCTCCGCACCCTGAAGCAGGAGAACATTGTGGAGCTGAAGGAGGCGTTCCGGAGGAGGGGGAAGCTGTATCTGGTGTTTGAGTACGTGGAGAAGGTGAGGTGATGAGTCCAGGCCTCCAGCTGCTCCACACCTCCTGCTTTCTCTGGATTCTTCAGCTGGGTCTCCTCCTGTTTGCAGAACATGCTGGAGCTGCTGGAGGAGTTACCCACCGGTGTGTCAACTGACAAAGTGCGCAGCTACATCTTCCAGTTAATCCGAGCTATCCACTGGTGCCATAAGCATGACATCGTCCACAGAGGTAACAGACTCTCTCTCCTGACTGTCCTCTCTGGGTTTGGACTCATGATGGGACTCCTGGAAACTTTACTGTCACATTAAAGTCTGTCCTCTTTTTAGATCCACACATAAACCTCCGTATCAAAGAGAACCCGAGTGAAAACGGGTTCCAGATGAGGCTCCTCTCCACCAGATGGAACTATTTACTGTCAACCAAATAGATCTAAGGAACACTGTAGAAAAATGGACTCTCTTCTTTTATTTTTGGTCAGTGGGGACAAAATGTCCACTTCCTTAAAACTGCTATAAACAGATTGACATCTATAGGACAGATTTATCTCCCTTCCTCCTAAAATTAGTTTGATTATAAAGAAAGATTTTCAGTTTTTCCCTTAAATACAACAGTGATCTTCAGTCATCAAACAGGTATTTAAAGGGTTAAATCCTCCAGATGGTTTACCAGATGAAAACATTCATCAGTAAAGTTTTTTAGCCGTTTTGGGGAAGTGGACTTTTTGTCCAGATGAACTGGACTCATCAGGTCATCAGTCCAAAGAATTCCTACAAATCAAATCAAATTCATTTATTTAATAATTCATGTGTTTCATGTGTCGTTCCACGATGGTGAATGACCTACCAGGATACCAGAGAAGGGTCGTCCCTGTCCATATTCAAGAACCTCCTGAAGACCCAGCTCTTCAGAGAACTTCTTCTAGACCAGCTCCTACCTTCACTACAACTCTGTACTCTCTTCATGCACTTCACTCTCATTCTTTTTTCCCTCACTCTAGTCTCTGAGGTGACAACCTTAGAGACTAGTGTTTGACCATCTAAGTACGGTAGTTTGTTTAGGTTAATGTCAGGGTTAGTTGTTAGTTAGCCTCAGGGGAACTTCTTATCATTTGTAAGTCGCTTTGGATAAAAGCGTCCGATAAATACATGAACATTTAGGAAGCACATTTAAAAACAGCTGCTGTTAGCCAAAAGGTAAACAAATAACAATAAAGCACAGTTTAGAAAAGCAACAGGATAAAACCCAATTCAAATTATGAAATCAATGAAATGATTAAGTTAAAAGCTGTTACCAAAAAGCTCAACCCTATTTCCTCTTTATTACTGAATCATGACCTTTGACCTTAACTTTAACCAGGTGAGACCTGCAGGTCTTTAGATGTTCTGGGTTCTTTAGTTCTTGAGTTTCTTTAGGACAGGACCTGATGTGTTTCTTTTTGAGATATTTTAGCCTCCTTCATGATGTCAGACAGGTTCTATTGAAGGGATTTATTAATCCTACAGGTCTGGTAGTGATCAGGTCATGTATTGATCAGGTCTGGTAGTGATCAGGTCATGTATTGATCAGGTCTGGTAGTGATCAGGTCTGGTAGTGATCAGGTCTGGTAGTGATCAGGTCATGTATTGATCAGGTCTGGTAGTGATCAGGTCATGTATTGATCAGGTCTGGTAGTGATCAGGTCTGGTAGTGATCAGGTCTGGTAGTGATCAGGTCTGGTAGTGATCAGGTCATGTATTGATCAGGTCTGGTAGTGATCAGGTCATGTATTGATCTGGTCTGGTAGTGATCTGGTCTAATAGTGATCAGGTCTGGTAGTGATCAGGTCATGTATTAATCAGGTCTAATAGTGATCAGGTCTAATAGTGATCAGGTCTAATAGTGATCAGGTCTAATAGTGATCAGGTCTTTTGGAGCTGAACTCATCTTTTTAATTAATCTGATTAATCAGTATTGATTCATGATTGAACAAAGGGGGTAAGTACTTTTTCACACTGGACCAGGTTGGGTTGAAGAGACTTGTTCCTTTAATAAATGACATCATCTGAAACCTGCCTTCTGTATTTCCTCAGATTGTTCCTGTGCTAGAATGTATTTGCTGATCTGAATTATTTAAGATACAAAAAGCAAAGCAGCAGTAATCTGAAGGCACGTCGTGTTTAGGACCAGCCTGGCTAACGTGGCAGCAGAGCAGGACAGCAGATGGTCCCTGTGAGCTTTTGGCAGAATGTAGCAGCAGCTCAGTATCCAAAGGCCTGCAGTCCACCAGGACAGGAGTGACTCTGATTGGTGGACATGCAGAGCTTCTCTTCACAGTCTGTACTGTTTTCTGGTGACATTTGTTCAGGTCTGACGATGACTCCAGGTTTTCTTCTCCTTTTGCTGGATGAGTTGAACATGTGGCAGAAACTGATGCAGGTGTTGATGTAATGACAGCGTCCTGTCAGATCACTCCCATCTGTTCTCTTCCTCCACAGACATAAAGCCAGAAAATCTTCTCATCAGTTCCAATGACGTCCTGAAGCTCTGCGACTTTGGTGAGAACCTCCGTTAAAGTTCTCCTGTTGTAGAGTCTCCAGTCAGTTGGAGCTGTGATGTAGAAAGAACCAGTAGTGGTTTCATCTGCTTACCTAAAGCTATCTGATGCTGCTCCATTTTCATCCTCCATCTTAATGAAATGTGTTGGGAATTGAGTCCAGTCAGGTGTTGATTTGGGCTCATGGCACCACAACAAGCAGGGGAAACATAAACATCACGTCGCCAGCATCATCCAGGCAGTCTGGAGTGAGAGACTAGAGACCTGCTGTTTGCTCTGTCAGCCACAAGCTTTGAGAGAAGAGTCTGCTGGCAGGGTTCACGCTGTAGTCAAGTCAGATCCCTCTGAAGCTCCAGGTTACATCAGGTCACCTCTAAACAACAGATCCTTCAGGTCCAGATTCAGATAAGAAGATTGAAGAGCTTGAAAACAGAGTGGAGCAGTTGGAGCAGCATGCAAGAATGGAGGAGGTGGTGACATCAGGCCTGGAGGACATGATGGGGAGGACGCACCAACGAGAGAACTGGTGTCACTTTAGATACAAGGACCTTCAAGGGCCTTAAAGGGATACTCCACCAGAGAGTGATTTTTTGTCTATTGCCATATTCCTCAGAGTTAGATAAGTGGGAGAAAACAATTTGTAAACAGCCCAGTTGTTTTCCTGATCCGGCAGGCGGATATTTGCCTCCAGAGATACTCCTTTAGCATTAGCTTAGCATAAAACACTGTAAGTGAATGGCAACTACTAGCATGCTAGTAGTTACCATTCAGTTACACGTTGTTTTACGCTAAGCTAATGCGAATATCTGTGAGTAGGAAACATAATGTCAATATGTAGAACGAACACCTGACAACAAGGAACGCAGAGATCATCTGGCAAGCAAGAATTTTAAAGAAGGAAGGAGAGAAAAATACAGGCTGCCTGGACAAGGAAGGGTCCCGATTAATGGACCACAAGAAAGAGATGAGCATCAGGAATCTGTCCCACCTGGAGACAGTTAAATGAATAAAAGCAGAACATGGATTTGGGGGTATTATATTTGATTTCCTGTTTTGGAGTAAATTTTGTGCTTTTCTTTTCTGGTGGGTTTTGTATTTTAGTTCAAAGCAGAAAACAATAGATACTTTAGGTTTGTCAGTGATGGAGACCAAATCAAAACTTTTTGAATTTCTTTGTTAACAATTAGCACATTAAATTGACTTGACTCTTCACCTGATTGAAACACACATTGAGATGATTTTGGTACAATTCATATGCCACACCTTGGGAGAATAAAGAGTGCTCGTCTGAGATTACTCTGGACTTCTCAGTTTGGATCAAAAGCTCCTGATTAGAGAAGGTTTCCTGCTCTGTCTTCTTTCCAGGATTTGCTCGTAATCTCTCTGAAGGAACGGATGCCAACTACACGGAGTATGTTGCTACACGATGGTACCGCTCTCCAGAGCTGCTGCTGGGGTACGCCTCCGGTCCTCCCTCTAATTTTTACTAGCTGTCATTGTGTTCTTGACCAACCTGTTGAATCCATGGGGCAGGGCTCCTTATGGGAAGGCGGTGGACATGTGGTCAGTGGGCTGCATCCTGGGTGAGCTGAGTGACGGCCAGCCTCTGTTCCCAGGGGAGAGTGAGATTGACCAGCTCTTCACCATCCAGAAGATGTTGGGCCCCCTGCCTCCAGAGCAGATGAAGCTGTTCTATAACAACCCTCGCTTCCACGGATTGAGGGTAACATTAGGCTGAGCCTATCCTCCATC
The DNA here is from genome assembly GCA_006937965.1 of Callopanchax toddi. NCBI lineage: Eukaryota > Metazoa > Chordata > Actinopteri > Cyprinodontiformes > Nothobranchiidae > Callopanchax > Callopanchax toddi. The sequence goes on along the minus strand of SSNR01000059.1, from coordinate 2,363,335 downwards.
GCTCCATCTCTTCCTGCTTCCTCCTTTCCCCCTGTTTTTTAATCCCTGCCTGGTGTTTTTCCATGCTGTTTTTGTATTTCATGGCTGTTTCCTGTGACTGATGAGATCATGGTGGATCCGTTCTGTGCTGTGATCAGTTCTGTTGTGACTGTCTGAAGAAGTACTTTATGTTTGAGGTGTTTTTTCCTGCACCTCTGTTGGGGGCAGGGTGGGGGGGGCCTGTTTTTTGCTCCCTTGTCTCTTCCCTCCCCCTCATCACCCCTTTCTTCTTATCTGCATACAGGAGCGCTGTAATGGCTGCGTTCCCACAGACAGCCTGACCCTGTTTATGTGTTTTCTATGTGCTCTTAAAGTCTTTTACTGAGACGATGTCTCGTTGTACCAGACTGGTTCAAAGACAAATAAACTGACTCTGATTTACAGATTTAAAGCCTGAAATATGAAATTATAATCATTTAAATTATGGGCGTAAATATGATCTATTTAGTATTGATATAATGATAGTTATATTGAGCTGCATGGTGGTGTAGTTGGTAGTACTGTTGCCTTGCTGCAGGGAGGTTGCAGGTTTGATTCCTGCCTGTGTCCTCTCTGTGGAGTTAGCATGTTCTCTCCATGCATTTGTGGGTTTCCTCCGGTTTCTTCCATGGAATTGTCACTAGGTGGAAGTGAGAGTGTGACTGAATGTCAGTCCTATTTGTCTTCATGTGTCCATGTGAGGGACTGGAGACCTGTCCAGGATGTCCTCCACCTCTCGCCCTGTGACTGATGGAGGTAGACACTATCTCTTTGCAGTGGTGGGCTGTCAGGACCAGCAAGGCCTTCTCTGCTGGCCTAAACTTACTCAGAAAAGTTTTTTTTGTCAATATTTGTAAATAAAATTATTCTCCCTGGTCTGTTCTTTTTATGTCATATTGTATCCACATGGTTAAATACTAGTGTTAAATACTAAGGTAGGGTTTTATCCAATCAGATTTCAGCTAGCTGGTGTTGTCAGGCTGTTTGAAATCAGCCCCAGGCCAACACAGCAGGCTGCTGTACACTAAAGGAACAGATACAGTCAGTTGTGATAGCCAATCAGCTCTTGAGTTTGCATGGCTGACGCCCACTAGCAGGTCTGATGTTGGTGTTGACTTGAAGGTGTCCTGTGATTGGATAAACACTTGTCTGAGCTGAACAGCAGCATTGGGGAACATATCTAATCTTAACCCAGAGATTCGTTAGCTACCGACAGCTATCGTATTTTTTAATCCACGATGGCTGAAGGAGGAGAAGGGGTCGTGTCCCAACAGAGAAAAGTGTTTGTCCGTCAGTTTCAGAAAAGGAACTGTGAATGCTACCTTGGATAACCGCTTCAGAGAGACGCTGGAATTATCCAGCTGGAAATGCCTGTTGCGTGCTATTGATGGATTTGATGTCAGGAGCTATGATGTAGAAGAGATTCATGTTGGTGAGTGCAAGCATTTAATTTGTGTTTTTATTGTGCTTTTGTCGTTATTTTTTGTTAGTAATCAATCGCCTGCAGCGTGTGTCACCGAGCTTCCACATCTGTCTGAGCTGTACAGCAGCCCTGCTAGTGGTCACAGGCTGCACTGGATACCACGGCGTAACATATCGCTGTCTGGGTCGGTTCTGATTGGCCCAAAAATGTGTGTTGACCAGCCTATATTAAGGGTGATGTCATTGTATGTGTGATTCTGTATGGATTCTGGAGTCGTGGTGCCGGACTGATGTTATTATGAGGTGTATTTAGGTTGGACTGAGTAGAAAATCACTGAAGGCCCAGAGGTGAAATGCACAGACCACCACTGTGACCCTCGCTGGATGAAGCTCTTAAAAGGAGAGGCAACATGGAGAATCCTAACAGCTATTTCCTGCTCCTTCTGTAGTTTCCTGCTGTGAGCCACCCTCAGACCCTGGAGCGACGCTACCTGGGGATCATCGGCGGTGGCCTGCTGGATTTGTTGAAGGTAACACTGGGAGAGTCAATGTTTAAATGGTGTTTCTTTCTATAGTCTTATAGTGTTAAAGGTGTCAAAAGTCTAATCCTCCACCTGTCCGTTAGATCCACGTCCCACTCTCTTAGTCAAGGCTTGTTCTTCCTCTCTCTCTCCTCTAATTACAGTCATCCTTCACTCCTCTCTCACTTCTGGTATTGTTCCCTAAGTCTGCTGCAGTAACTCCTGTATTACACAAACCTGGTGCAGATGCCAACCACCTCAGTAACTTCCGTCCGATCTCTAACTTACCATTTCTGTCTAAAATCCTTGATAAAATAGTTGCATCCCAAGTTCCTGACCATCTCTCAAACAATAATCTCTCTGAAAAGTTTCAACACTCGCCCCTTCACTCCACAGAGACAGCTCTGGTTAAAATCACCAACGACCTCCTCACTGCAGCTGATTCTGGTCTGCTAACTGTTCTCATTCTTCTGGACCTGAGCGCTGCCTTTGACAGCTTCTCACACAGCATCCTCCTGGACAGACTGGCATCTACTGGAATCCCCAGCACTCCTCTAAACTGGTTTAAGTCATGTCTCTCAGGTCACACTCAATTTGTTCCATTAAAATCCTTCAAGTCCACTCCTGCCAGATGACACTCAGCTCTAATTTTCCACCAGTCCCTCCTCCTCTCTTCCTACTTCTTCTCTCTCTGATTGTCTTAATGAAATTCAAACATGGTTATCTAATAATTGTATTCCACTGAACAGTGACAAAACAGAGATTCTTCTCATTGGTTCCAAATCCACTTTAGCTAAGTCTGACAGAACCTCCTAGAGTTGACAACTCCTCTGTTCCTCCGTCTCCTCAGGTTGAGTCTGGGTGTCCTCTGTCCTCCTTGATGGTTCATTATCATTTCAGTCTCATATCAGTAAAATCACTCAGGCTGTTTATCGTCATTCATGTCCTCCGTCGTCCCTCACTCATCACAGTGCTGCTGTTCTGGTCTACACCCTGGTCACGTCTCACATAGACTGTTTTTCTCTACTTCATGGTCTCCCTCAGAAATCTATCCACTAACTTCAGTTGGTCCAGAGCTCTGCTGCCCGTATCGTCTCCAGAACCCCGTCCACCAACCACACCACTCCTGTCTTCAGGAGCTGAACTGATCAGCTTTAATATCTTTCTCTTTGAGTTCAAGGCATCCATAACCTGGCTCCTCCAGATCTCAGTGAACTGATTCACACCCCCACCTGTCCTCTCAGAACCTCCTCCACGTCTCTCTGTGTGCCCCCAGCCCGTCTGTCCATCATAGGGTCCAGAGCGTTCAGTCGCTCTGACCTCTGACCTCTGGAACTCTCTCCCTCCGACATCAGCACCATTGATGCTTTCACTTCACTTTTCAAATTTCATCTCAAAACCCTTTTTTTTTTTCAAAACTGCTTTTCATTTGTGACTCTAATTTTACTGTATCTGCAAAATATTTTTTAAGGTCATTTTATAATATATGTTTGGTTTTTTAATTCATTTTTATCTTGCTATGATTTATTTTGTTTTATTGTAACTTTTGACAATATTTTAGCTGCTATCTGTGGCATTTTTTTCAGAAACATAAATAATTGAGTCGTCTGCATACATTTTTAGAACCTGCTGTTGCTGAACCCAACGGAGCGCTTTCTCACAGAGCAGTGCCTGAACCATCACACCTTCCAGAGCCTACGGCTAGTGGGCCCGCCCACGCCCACACCTGTACGCTCCTCTAAGAGGAAGCCTCACCATGGAGACAACACCACCCCCAGCAGGTGAGCTCCGTCCCAGTCTCACCATGTGGTGTTCAGCTAACAGCATCATCGCGTCTTTACCTCAGGGTTCTTACAGGTGCTCGGAATCTGAATGTTAACGTTTTGAAAGTGCCTGGGTCTGATTGTTACATTTTTGTTGTTCCATTTATCAGAACTCACTTGTAAAATGTTTTTATCGTAAAGATAATTAACCATTTAAAGCCTAAAATATAAATAAAAAACTAAGTCTAGTTTAAAAAACGTAACTATTTATTTGCTATTATTACCGGTAATAAAAAAATATCATGATCCATTTTTTATTCTGTCATTATGTAACAACATAACACTAATACATTTGGCTTTGTTCACCTGTAGATCCTCCATCACAGGGCAGGAATGGTAAATGTCTCATATTTGTTTGGTGCTTTTCTAAGTCATGGACTCCAAAGCTCTTTATATTACCGTCAGTCATTCACACAGTCACATGCTGATGGCTGTGAGCTACTTTGTAGAAGTGAAGCTATAATACACAGGCGCCACCAGACCCTCCAACCACCACCAGCAGGCGAGGTGGGTGAAGTGTTTTGCCCAAGGACATAAAGACAAAGTGACCCAACTGGAGCGGGGATTGAACCCTTCAGGTGCAGGACGAACGCTCTACTACTGAGCTCCCACCACCTGTAGACATGTGTAGGACTGTTTTGATAAAGGTTCTAATCCTGATGCTCCATCTGGTGGCTTTAAGACCAGAAGTGGATTGATGTTAATTAGTGACACTAGTACATAAAGGGTGAAGATCTCAGTTCAGTGTCTGGTCTCCAGAGATGATCTTCCACAGCAGCAGGTCACCATCTGTTGTTGACCAGCTGCTAATCCACCTCCTTTGCTTTTTCTGCTCCTCTTCTAATCTCTGTCTGCTGTATCGTCTGAAAGCCGGACAGAGAGACGTTGGAGTCTGGATCTGATCCTGCAGCCACGTCTCAGTAAAACACATGATATTCTGGATGGATCCTCATCAGAACTTCAAGCTGGTCCATCTGATTCAGAGAGATCTCAGGTTCCCCGTTAGGATGGATGGAAGTGATGGTTCAACCTTTAAAGCACAGCATTCTAATATCGTTCCTTTCTGTTTGTTACTGACCAGGAGCCATGGAGGAAAGAGCTCAGGAAGCCACCGCTCCAGCAACAGAGAGGGCTCCAGCTTACCCCGACATGAGGACATCCACCCCAACAATGACAACTTTCTCAACGGCAACATGTCTGCAGCCATGAACCTCAGCCCCACCCTGCATCCCAAGAACTACCAGCCGCAGATCTTTAACCACTCCACCGCCTACAGCATGGACCTAGCCAGCAGCAACCTGCCTCATCTACTCAGTACCGGCGATGCCAAGAACAAGGGTGACTTTGAGATGAACTTGGGATCCAAGTTGTTAGATGGTCCTGGAGCTAAGTACCTCAAATCCAACTTCCGCTCACAGCAGAATCGCCATTCGTTTGTTGAAGGGAAGACCAACACGCTTCAGTCAGGGGAGAAACATGGCCGACACGGCTACTTGGACTCTTACAACTCTACACCCTCCTCCTCCAAGTTCGCCTACCTGAACTTGTCTAAGAGCTATGGCACACTGAGTGATGCCAAGTCAGTGGGAAACCTAAACGATATGCATCTGTATGCAGATGAGCCCACATCTCGCTACTTTCCTTCCAGCTGCCTTGACCTCACAGCTCCAAGCAGCCCAGCATCCCGCAGAGTAGAAAGACTTGGACCTGGAACAGCTGCTCGAGGAAACATGCGCTCAGAAAGGGAGAGCAACACACTGGATTCGTCCTACCGGCGCTCCTCCAGCCGCCATAAGACCTCCGAGGAGGCCAAGTCACCAGACTCCCTGGATCCAGGAGACAGTAGCATTGAAAGGAGTCACGCTCACTCTCTGTCCACCCCACATGACCCTCTGTCATACGCTCAGGGGTACACCAGTCCCTTCTCTTCCCAGCAGCGGCCACACCGCCATTCCATGTATGTGAGAAGGGACCACCAGAGGACGCACGGGACTGATGAGGGCCTGTCGGTCGGACAGGGTCTGCCCACCAGAGCCAGCAGCCTCCAACTCCTGTCCCCACAGCTGCAGCACCGCACCCTGCCGCGCCTCTCTGGCAGCTCCTCCAGAGAAGATGACATGAGTAGGGTCAGTGACCAGCCCCCAAAACACACTTCTCCAACACTAAGGAAAGTCTGAGCACACAGAATCTAATGCCTACACCAGGTTGTGTTGGATAACTTCGCCTTGGTCAGTTTATCCAACCATGCAGCCAGGATTTATTCTGGCAGCACCTGTAAAAAGCATGATCTGTGCTTAGAAATTCAGCAGAATCTGGTGTCCCACTATGCTGGAAAGGCAGGAAAAACATTACAGCATCTTCATCTACAGTATGTGCATGCTGGCTTTCCTGTTAGGATGTAAGCTGAAGCATGCTATCTGTGTACTTATACACCGTGGTACACCTATAGCACTTAAAGTGTATGCTTGTGTGTATTTGTATGTATGTGCTGCAATGCTGAGAGCTCTCTTCATGCTTCATCATGTCTCCAATAACAGAGCGAGCGGGCATCCACTGAAGTCACCCACAGCAGACCCACAATAAGGGACTCCACAAGGGACAACACCGCATCACTTCACACACAGAAAAGCGAGGTCCGACATTCAGCCTGCACCCACATTTCCCCACCCACCTCCAGCCTTCTGAGAGAGCGGATGTGGGTGGTTACTGCTGTCATGAACTGCTCTCTTTGCATCAGATGCCTCTTTATTTTCTCTGTGCTTTGCTTCCATCTAATGTGACTTACAGTGATAGCTCGCCACTGCAGCAGATTTCAGTTTGAATCTGGGAAACATTTATAGCCTCTGCAGATGTTTTATTATTATGAATGATTGTAAGTCAAAACACCCTCATGTTTTCCTGCACTTTCAGGTAAAAAAGGTCTCATTCAGACAGAGAAGCATGCAAAGCATTGAGCCTCTGAGGCGTTTTGTGATTGGTTTCTCTGTTGTGACTCAGGTTGGCTTATATCATGACCAACAAACAGAAGACGGGGGCTCCTCCAAAGAGAATCGCAACATCTACAGTGAATCCATGCCCAGGCGGGTGGGCAGCTTCTACAGAGGTTTGTTTAGTCAGGATTGACATTTTTAGCTGCAGTCTCTTTTTATCAGTGTACTGTGGAGGCCAAGAACAGCGATAGATATGAATGTTTTAGCTTATTTTATGTCACAATATATAAACTGATCCCTCAACTAATGTAAAAATTCACATTGGCTTGGTCAGATTTGCTTATATGATCGAAATAAGTTTAGACTTACAGATGGGCTACAAAGATTTGTGTTTAGATAGATAGAGATAAATATATGTAAACACCTGTATACACTATAGACAAGTCAAACTCTTACGTATACAATTTTCTATTTACTCCATTCTCTGATATATTATCTGTAGAGGTTAGCTAACAGGTAATATAGTGTTCTAACTGTAGAGGTTAACTAACAGGTAATATAGTGTTCTAACTGTAGAGGTTAGCTAACAGGTAATATAGAGTTCTAACTGTAGAGGTTAACTAACAGGTAATATAGTGTTCTAACTGTCGAGGTTAACTAACAGGTAATATAGAGTTCTAACTGTAGAGGTTAGCTAACAAGTAATATAGAGTTCTAACTGTCGAGGTTAACTAACAGGTAATATAGTGTTCTAACTGTAGAGGTTAGCTAACAGGTAATATAGTGTTCTAACTGTCGAGGTTAACTAACAGGTAATATAGAGTTCTAACTGTAGAGGTTA
>SSNR01000059.1:2316474-2351138 GCA_006937965.1 Callopanchax toddi | reverse complement strand
CTAACAGGTAATATAGTGTTCTAACTGTAGAGGTTAGCTAACAGGTAATATAATGTTCTAACTGTAGAGGTTAGCTAACAGGTAATATAGTGTTCTAACTGTAGAGGTTAGCTAACAGGTAATATAGTGTTCTAACTGTAGAGGTTAGCTAACAGGTAATATAGAGTTCTAACTGTAGAGGTTAGCTAACAGGTTCTATAGAGTTCTAACTGTAGAGATTAACTAACAGGTAATCTAGAGTTCTAACTGTAGAGGTTAGCTAACAGGTAATATAGTGTTCTAACTGTAGAGGTTAGCTAACAGGTTCTATAGAGTTCTAACTGTAGAGATTAACTAACAGGTAATATAGTGTTCTAACTGTAGAGGTTAGCTAACAGGTAATATAGTGTTCTAACTGTAGAGATTAACTAACAGGTAATATAGTGTTCTAACTGTAGAGATTAACTAACAGGTAATATAGTGTTCTAACTGTAGAGGTTAGCTAACAGGTAATATAATGTTCTAACTGTAGAGGTTAGCTAACAGGTAATATAGTGTTCTAACTGTAGAGGTTAGCTAACAGGTAATCTAGAGTTCTAACTGTAGAGGTTAGCTAACAGGTAATATAGTGTTCTAACTGTAGAGCAGTGGTCACCAACTGGCGGCCCGTGGGCCAAATCCGGCCCATGATGACCCACGTGTTTCCCCGACATTTTGTTTATTTCTGACATGAGTGTTTGTGCATGTTGGCCTGCCTAGTCCTAAACAGTAAGATTTAAACACAGAATTAAAATTGCTTTGGGCCAGGGATCAAACCCAGACTCTCCCACATGGGAGTCAGTGTCGCTAACCACTAGACTACGGTGTCTGTTAGGAAAATGACTGAAGTTATAATGGGTATGACTTTTTTTTCTTTCTCAGCCTTTCAAGGTTGACACATTGAGAAGAAGACTGAGTTATACTTATATTTCAAATGTGACAAACTACTTCTTTCACAGTAGCAAGATGATTGTATCTGTACAGTTTAAACATGATCAGCTCTGCCTTTAAAATCAAGTTCTATGGGCCTTTTCACTTTGAGCACCAGCTCTGCACTGCCTTTTGGTGGAGTATCCCTTTAAAGGAGTTACTGAAACATCTAATTTCACTTTAGTAATAATAAAGTACTTCAGGTTTGATCATATTTAAATAAAACCCTTTATTTTGTTGTTTGTTGAACAGTTCCTTCTCCCAGGCCAGACAACTCTTTCCATGACAGCAGAGGTCAAAGCCGTGATTCGGGTTTGTCTGGAGAAGGCAGCAGTTTGACTAATCACTCCAAACGTCAGCCTGCGTTTGACCCCTGGTAATTATATTCTTCTGTTGCAACCTAAAACTATGTATTTTTATTTGTTAAAGTGGGTTCTTCTGAACTCTGACAGCAGCACAGATTAGTTCAGTGTTGTTGTTGCAACAATGCTATCAGGTTTAATTACACGCTGCCCGGATGACGTGGTGGGTTTGACACAAATTGTCAGGTCTTGTTTGAGATGAAAAAGGACATGATGCTCATGCCTTTTTTTTCCAGGACTGGCCCAGATACAGTAGTCTTGAACGCCTCCGAGCCCTCCAAAGAAAAGGAGAAGCAGGGTTTCTTCAGAGCAATAAAGAAGAAGAAGAAGAAATCTCAGATGGTCAGTTTAAAACATCTGGATTCAAGACTTTGCCTGTCCACACATTGAATCTCCTCCTTGCTCATTAATAGAAATATGTTTGTTTTTGTTTTCCTGTGCATCACTATGTGTGCCACTGGTTGTGTGCTTCTTTATTACAGGTGGAAGTCACGGATGGACAGCTGCCTGTCATCAAGAAATATATTTTCTCTCTGTTTAGTCCAAAGAATAGCATAAAGCATAACTCCTCAGTGAGAGTCCTTCCTGTGGTGTCTTCTCCCATGTTACATGTTGTTTTACAACCTCCTTCTCACCTCCCACCCTGGTGTCCTCTGTCTAACGTTGCATGTTTTTACAACATTTATCAGCTCTGTTTTGTTGACTCATCTGAAGCCTGCTCCTCCTAGAGGCTTATATAAACAGTTTTGCTTTAATAAGCTTGGTAGCAGTTTGGTTTTGGCTAAGCACAAAAAATTTGCTGTTTGAAACACAAAATTCATTTGATCAAATTTTCAGTGTCTAAACCAAAAACTTAATAACAGAGTATAAAAATGACTGAGATGAGATACGAGAATAGCTCCTGAGTACAAAAGCCACCATATTTTGACACGTTAAACTGCCTACCACCTCTGCAGCAGCAAGGCTGCAGCATGAAACTAGTGTTTGAGACTCCATTCACATTTCTATTTATAAGTGACAGTTTGTTCAGATGCTGGCAGTAGGTGGGTGTTGGGGGGGAGTTACTGCTGATGACGGAGCACAAATAAACACAATCTGGCCAGAAGGAATCAGGCAGTTAGACTCAGCTGAACAATTCATTGTACTTTGTAAAGCAGATAGTCTGAAAATATTAAAACTAACTTCTTTCTCTAAAACTTAATCTACAGAATAAATATCAACCACATCTCCATTTTTTAAAGTAAATCATCTCTAAAGGTTCTAATCACATGAAGGTGTAAAAAGGCCTGGAACATCATGACACCAGCTGGAATCTATGAGTCATTAGATATTAATCCTGTCACTTAGTGTAAATCATAATCAACTGATTAAGTCCCACTTAAGGCCTAGAAAAAATGTGTCTATTTAGATGTAATCACTCAAAGTGAGCAGAGACTCTGGAAACAGAAAATAGTCCTCTGACTAGAACAATACACAAGGATAGTCAGATCAGTAGAGACACTGTGCAAATCAGTGACAATTTATTAATTACATTTTATATTTTAAATAACTCAAGCTCTAAAAAAAATCCCACTGATGTATTAGAACTCTATATTACCTGTTAGTTAACCTCTACAGTTAGAACTCTATATTACCTGTTAGTTAACCTCTACAGTTAGAACACTATATTACCTGTTAGCTAACCTCTACAGTTAGAACACTATATTACCTGTTAGTTAACCTCTACAGTTAGAACTCTATATTACCTGTTAGTTAACCTCTACAGTTAGAACACTATATTACCTGTTAGCTCTACAGGTAGAACTCTATATTACCTGTTAACTCTACAGTTAGAACACTATATTACCTGTTAGCTCTACAGTTAGAACACTATATTACCTGTTAGCTCTACAGTTAGAACTCTATATTACCTGTTAGCTCTACAGTTAGAACAATATATTACCTGTTAGTTAACCTCTACAGTTAGAACACTATATTACCTGTTAGTTAACCTCAACAGTAAGAACTCTATATTACTTGTTAGTTAACCTCAACAGTAAGAACACTATATTACCTGTTAGTTAACCTCTACAGTTAGAACACTATATTACCTGTTAGCTAACCTCTACAGTTAGAACACTATATTACCTGTTAGTTAACCTCTACAGTTAGAACTCTATATTACCTGTTAGCTCAACAGTTAGAACTCTATATTACCTGTTAGTTAACCTATACAGTTAGAACTCTATATTACCTGTTAGTTAACCTCTACAGTTAGAAGTCTATATTACCTGTTAGTTAACCTCTACAGTTAGAACACTATATTACCTGTTAGTTAACCTCTACAGTTAGAACTCTATATTACCTGTTAGCTCTACAGTTAGAACTCTATATTACCTGTTAGTTAACCTCTACAGTTAGAACACTATATTACCTGTTAGCTCTACAGTTAGAACTCTATATTACCTGTTAGCTCTACAGTTAGAACACTATATTACCTGTTAGTTAACCTCTACAGTTAGAACACTATATTACCTGTTAGTTAACCTCTACAGTTGGAACACTATATTACCTGTTAGCTCTACAGGTAGAACTCTATATTACCTGTTAACTCTACAGTTAGAACACTATATTACCTGTTAGCTCTACAGTTAGAACACTATATTACCTGTTAGCTCTACAGTTAGAACTCTATATTACCTGTTAGCTAACCTCTACAGTTAGAACTCTATATTACCTGTTAGCTAACCTCTACAGTTAGAACTCTATATTACCTGTTAGTTAACCTCTACAATTGGAACACTATATTACCTGTTAGCTCTACAGGTAGAACTCTATATTACCTGTTAACTCTACAGTTAGAACACTATATTACCTGTTAGCTCTACAGTTAGAACACTATATTACCTGTTAGTTAACCTCTACAGTTAGAACTCTATATTACCTGTTAGCTCTACAGTTAGAACTCTATATTACCTGTTAGTTAACCTCTACAGTTAGAACTCTATATTACCTGTTAGTTAACCTCTACAGTTAGAACTCTATATTACCTGTTAGCTCTACAGTTAGAACTATATATTACCTGTTAGTTAACCTCTACAGTTAGAACTCTATATTACCTGTTAGTTAACCTCTACAATTGGAACACTATATTACCTGTTAGCTCTACAGGTAGAACTCTATATTACCTGTTAACCTATACAGTTAGAACTCTATATTACCTGTTAGTTAACCTCTACAGTTAGAAGTCTATATTACCTGTTAGTTAACCTCTACAGTTAGAACACTATATTACCTGTTAGTTAACCTCTACAATTGGAACACTATATTACCTGTTAGCTCTACAGGTAGAACTCTATATTACCTGTTACCTCTACAGTTAGAACTCTATATTACCTGTTAGCTAACCTCTACAGTTAGAACTCTATATTACCTGTTAGCTAACCTCTACAGTTAGAACTCTATATTACCTGTTAGTTAACCTCTACAGTTAGAACTCTATATTACCTGTTAGCTCTACAGTTAGAACTCTATATTACCTGTTAGTTAACCTCTACAGTTAGAACTCTATATTACCTGTTAGTTAACCTCTACAGTTAGAACACTATATTACCTGTTAGTTAACCTCTACAGTTAGAACACTATATTACCTGTTAGCTCTACAGTTAGAACTCTATATTACCTGTTAGTTAACCTCTACAGTTAGAACTCTATATTACCTGTTAGTTAACCTCTACAGTTGGAACTCTATATTACCTGTTAGCTCTACAGTTAGAACTCTATATTACCTGTTAACTCTACAGTTAGAACACTATATTACCTGTTAGCTCTACAGTTAGAACTCTATATTACCTGTTAGCTCTACAGTTAGAACTCTATATTACCTGTTAGTTAACCTCTACAGTTAGAAGTCTATATTACCTGTTAGTTAACCTCTACAGTTAGAACACTATATTACCTGTTAGTTAACCTCTACAGTTAGAACTCTATATTACCTGTTAGCTCTACAGTTAGAATTCTATATTACCTGTTAGTTAACCTCTACAGTTAGAACACTATATTACCTGTTAGTTAACCTCTACAGTTAGAACTCTATATTACCTGTTAGCTCTACAGTTAGAACTCTATATTACCTGTTAGTTAACCTCTACAGTTAGAACTCTATATTACCTGTTAGTTAACCTCTACAATTGGAACACTATATTACCTGTTAGCTCTACAGGTAGAACACTATATTACCTGTTAGCTCTACAGTTAGAACACTATATTACCTGTTAGCTCTACAGTTAGAACACTATATTACCTGTTAGTTAACCTCAACAGTAAGAACTCTATATTACTTGTTAGTTAACCTCAACAGTAAGAACTCTATATTACCTGTTAGTTAACCTCTACAGTTAGAACACTATATTACCTGTTAGCTAACCTCTACAGTTAGAACACTATATTACCTGTTAGTTTACCTCTACAGTTAGAACTCTATATTACCTGTTAGCTCTACAGTTAGAATTCTATATTACCTGTTAGTTAACCTCTACAGTTAGAACACTATATTACCTGTTAGTTAACTTCTACAGTTAGAACACTATATTACCTGTTAGTTAACCTCTACAGTTAGAACTCTAGATTACCTGTTAGTTAACCTCTACAGTTAGAACTATATATTACCTGTTAGTTAACCTCTACAGTTAGAACTCTATATTACCTGTTAGTTAACCTCTACAATTGGAACACTATATTACCTGTTAGCTCTACAGTAGAACTATATATTACCTGTTAGTTAACTTCTACAGTTAGAACACTATATTACCTGTTAGTTAACCTCTACAGTTAGAACTCTATATTACCTGTTAGTTAACCTCTACAGTTAGAACTCTATATTACCTGTTAGTTAACCTCTACAGTTAGAACTCTATATTACCTGTTAGTTAACCTCTACAGTTAGAACACTATATTACCTGTTAGTTTACCTCTACAATTGGAACACTATATTACCTGTTAGCTCTACAGGTAGAACTCTATATTACCTGTTAACTCTACAGTTAGAACTCTATATTACCTGTTAGTTAACCTCTACAGTTAGAACACTATATTACCTGTTAGCTAACCTCTACAGTTAGAACACTATATTACCTGTTAGTTAACTTCTACAGTTAGAACACTATATTACCTGTTAGTTAACCTCTACAGTTAGAACTCTAGATTACCTGTTAGTTAACCTCTACAGTTAGAACTCTATATTACCTGTTAGCTCTACAGGTAGAACTCTATATTACCTGTTAACTCTACAGTTAGAACTCTATATTACCTGTTAGCTCTACAGTTAGAACTCTATATTACCTGTTAGTTAACCTCTACAGTTAGAACACTATATTACCTGTTAGCTAACCTCTACAGTTAGAACACTATATTACCTGTTAGTTAACTTCTACAGTTAGAACACTATATTACCTGTTAGTTAACCTCTACAGTTAGAACTCTAGATTACCTGTTAGTTAACCTCTACAGTTAGAACTCTATATTACCTGTTAGTTAACCTCTACAGTTAGAACTCTATATTACCTGTTAGTTAACCTCTACAATTGGAACACTATATTACCTGTTAGCTCTACAGTTAGAACTCTATATTACCTGTTAGTTAACCTCTACAGTTAGAACTCTATATTACCTGTTAGTTAACCTCTACAGTTAGAACTCTATATTACCTGTTAGTTAACCTCTACAGTTAGAACACTATATTACCTGTTAGTTAACTTCTACAGTTAGAACACTATATTACCTGTTAGTTAACCTCTACAGTTAGAAGACTATATTACCTGTTAGTTAACCTCTACAGTTAGAACACTATATTACCTGTTAGCTAACCTCTACAGTTAGAACTCTATATTACCTGTTAGCTCTACAGTTAGAACTCTATATTACCTGTTAGTTAACCTCTACACTTAGATCACTATATTACCTGTTAGCTAACCTCTACAGTTAGAACACTATATTACCTGTTAGTTAACCTCTACAGTTAGAACTCTATATTACCTGTTAGCTCTACAGTTAGAACTATATATTACCTGTTAGTTAACCTCTACAGTAAGAACTCTATATTACCTGTTAGTTAACCTCTACAGTTAGAACACTATATTACCTGTTAGCTAACCTCTACAGTTAGAACACTATATTACCTGTTAGCTCTACAGTTAGAACACTATATTACCTGTTAGCTCTACAGTTAAACACTATATTACCTGTTAGTTAACCTCTACAGTTAGAACACTATATTACCTGTTAGCTAACCTCTACAGTTAGAACACTATATTACCTGTTAGTTAACCTCTACAGTTAGAACTCTATATTACCTGTTAGCTCTACAGTTAGAACTCTATATTACCTGTTAACTCTACAGTTAGAACACTATATTACCTGTTAGCTCTACAGTTAGAACACTATATTACCTGTTAGCTCTACAGTTAGAACTCTATATTACCTGTTAGCTCTACAGTTAGAACACTATATTACCTGTCAGTTCACCTATACAGTTAGAACACTATATTACCTGTCAGTTCACCTATACAGTTAGAACACTATATTACCTGTTAGCTAACCTCTACAGTTAGAACACTATATTACCTGTTAGTTAACCTCTACAGTTAGAACACTATATTACCTGTTAGCTAACCTCTACAGTTAGAAATCTATGTTACCTGTTAGCTAACCTCTACAGTTAGAACTCTATATTACCTGTTAGTTAACCTCAACAGTTAGAACTCTATATTACCTGTTAGTTAACCTCTACAGTTAGAAATCTATATTACCTGTTAGTACAGTTAGAACTCTATATTACCTGTTAGCTAACCTCTACAGTTAGAACTCTATATTACCTGTTAGTTAACCTCTACAGTTGGAACACTATATTACCTGTTAGCTCTACAGGTAGAACTCTATATTACCTGTTAACTCTACAGTTAGAACACTATATTACCTGTTAGCTCTACAGTTAGAACACTATATTACCTGTTAGCTCTACAGTTAGAACTCTATATTACCTGTTAGCTCTACAGTTAGAACACTATATTACCTGTCAGTTCACCTATACAGTTAGAATACTATATTACCTGTCAGTTCACCTATACAGTTAGAACGCTATATTACCTGTCAGTTCACCTATACAGTTAGAACACTATATTCTTTGTATGGTCTCTGTGCACCTATCAAAACAAAACCCCAATGCTAAAATTAATGTATTCTTAAACTTCATCAACTTAATGTGACTGAAATTACTGATAAAAGATGCTACGAAGTACAAGAAACCTGTTTTCCGAGTCACATTTTAAAGTTAAAATAACTTTCTGGACAAATTTTTCCTTTTGCTCTCCAACAGGCTCAAAGTGAAGCGATGGATCCAGCCATCCAGAAGTCCTCCAGGTCCTCGGGTCATCAGGGCAGCCGTCACAGAACTCGAGACAAGAGCAGAGACCGGAATCAAGAACGAGACAGAGACAAGGACTGGCCGCCAGAGAAACTGTCCGATTCCCACTCCCCAGTGAGTTCCAGAAGACAGATTTTTATTCATTTACTTATTAACTCCTTCTACGATCATCACCAATTAGCCTCGGATCACTTCTGGCCCTAAAACAACCTGATTGAGTAATAGAATTAATACTTTACCCGTCATAACCAGTCCTATTCATTTCTGCTGAGGATCAAAGGGTCCCTTTTATTTTTCATTACTGTTATATTGTTTAATAATTACTTAGTAAACCTTGGTATTTTATAGTTGTTTTATTAACTTATTCCAACATAGAGTTCCATCTCAAAAGCTTGCTTTTTTTATCATTAATATTTTATAATTCAGACTTTAAAGAGTTAAAAATATTTGATGAGATGGGTGATTATCATTTCAGAGTCAGCCACTGAAGTCACTGCGTAAGCTCCTTCACCTCTCATCCTCATCCTCCAACCAGACGGCATCCAATGATCTGCGCTACCAGCCACTGCCTAACTCCGCCTCAGCTCAGGGTGGTTTCTCTGAGAGCCGGGGTCACTCAGGGGTCAGCACGCCCCAGCTAAAGAGCCGCCAGGCGGCCTACCCGCTGCCAGGTCAGCTGGAGTCCGGCTGGCACTCGTCTGCCCTTGGGCGCCCCGAAGGAAACCCCTACCCAGAGCAAATGGGCGTGAAGGGGGGTCCGAACGGACACGGCTTCGGACGCCCGTCCAGGTCCCGCCTACCGAACCTCAACGACCTGAAAGAGACAGCTCTGTAACATTCACACACACACGCACGCACGCGCATGCACACACACACACATGCACACACACACACACACACACACACACACACACACACACACACACACACACACACACACACACACACACACACACTAACCAGTTGTAAACAGCTCACAGGCCATTTATGTCTTAATTTTATAAAAGCTTCCATGTTTGATAGACTTTCTATATTATTACTTCTGTAATTTGTATTATAAAGTAAATATGTTGAAGATTCAGTAAATATAAATACATGTATACATATGGATGGATAAAGTGTAGATTTTAAGTACTTTTTTAAATGAAATATAGAAACATGATAGATTTTATTGTTACATTTCGTTAACCCCAGGTGTTAGTTTATTTTGATCATTACACTTCACTAAGGAAGTGAATCTTCCTACTTTTTTCTGCATTGATCTCTTAAACTACTTCAGACATGATCAATATGCAAATGATGGCAGGATCAGTCCTCCATACTGCGTCAGTTCATCAAAAGACTGATTTCAATCATTCTTTAAATTCATTCTGTTTTATAAGAAATGACTGCGTTTTTGTGTTTGCTCATGAATAACGGTAATGATATTCAGTAGTCAAACAGGTATTTAAAGGGTTAAACCCTCCAGATGACTGTCAGGTAAAGTTAGTAAAGTTTTACAGTGAATATTTTTATTCTCAATGACCCCGAGAAGGAAGCCTTATTCAGTTTTTTTGTAATCTATTGAATGAATTAAATTTGAATTTATTATGAACATTTGTTGCAACATGATGGAGAGGAACCTCTACCCAGAGGGACTAAACGTCCAGAAGCTCTCCTGAGGGTTCAGGCTAATCATTGTAAATAAAGGGGACCCAGTGGGTCAGTAGAGACTGGAGCTAACTGGTCTTCATCCCATGCTGGGTGTTTCCTGTCACTCTGGACCTAAAGGCTCAGACTCCATGTCCAGCAGCGTTTTCCTAGCTGCTCTGAAGCCGAACAGCTTGTTTTGTTTGCTCTTTTTGGGGGATATTTAGGTCATTATGTCCTTATGAAATGCAGCCATTTTAGAAACTATGTGACCAAAAACAAACAGATATTCTGGCCTACACCGCCCTCTGTAGGACACCATGGGGTACTGATCAACATGTTAAAACAGCTACAGTTCAGTTACATACAGGAATGCTGTGAATGTTCTTATCAACAAATCAAACTCATATAAAAGGCTAAAATATGGAATTATAATGTTTTAGTGTAGGATGTTTGGAGTGAAGCTCTAGTTGATGGTGAGCGGCATCTGAAGAGACGGATGGTTGTTTTATTACTAACAGGATTTTTGTGTAAACACCTTCCATCCATCTTCTGAACCACTGAGGGAGCTGGTGTCTAACGATGTGAATGTGTTCATACTGAGGCTGTAGCTCCTCCCACCATCACATCCAATCAGCATTGGACCATTTCTGTCCTGACAGACGTCAGGATTATCAACAACCTGCTGTTTCTAGTCTGCTGCCCCCTGGTGGAGGATCTTCAGGTGGAAAGGGCCCATTATATTTCATAACAGTAATAAAATAATATATAACCCCTATAGGGTATTAGGGCCAGGTGCCTCATCCAGCTAATTATGCATTACTTTGAAATCTTTTAAACAATCAATTTAATGTAAATACCTTTAATGCCTTTTATTAGTTTTTTCTGAGACTTCAGTGTATTTTTAATCTTGTTTTAATAATAAATAATTACATAATAAAGCCAACAGATTAGTTGATTTAGTATACTAGCCTATAAATAGTTTAAATGATTTTCTTTCTGGCTCTAAAGGGTTAACGCTATATGTTTTATAACATAAGTATTTATTTATCATCATTTATTATTTAACTAACATTCAGATGTGCAACTGACGTAGCCTGCCAAAATAAAAGCTGTGAGATCTCCTGCCCATCCTCGAGTATTTCATTTATTAATGTCACTGTCTGCTGGACACTGATAGAGGACTGGTGGACAGACTTTTCTCTCCACTGTGACTTTATTTTGAGCAGCTGCTCTCATTTTACGGGTGTCTAAATGTTTCATTTAAAAACGCCTCATTAATCTGTAGATTTCGTCATTTAGATGTAACTTTGTGAGATTTGATTGTCAATATTTTGTTGTATTATTTGGGTTTATGTTTAACATTTGATCATTTTCTTGAAGTGGCACCATGTTATTGCTTTGTAATTCTCCAGTTTTTCATTCAGATCTTAAGACATACACACGTCTTAATTTAGGTCCAAATCCTGAACTTTGAATTTTGAGTCCTAAACAATTATCAAAATGTAATTAATTAGACAATTAAATCTCATCATTTATTACATTTTTTCATTATTGAATCTTAAACCTAAAGTATAGTAAAATGTACAATCATATTAAGAATTAAACATTTTATTGCATACAGTACAAATAATGTCTAGTATGTCTGAACTTAATAACGTTATAGGCCCCCCCTTGTTTCTTTTGTTGTTGTTGTTTTGGCTCCATCCTGGTTTTGGGACCATGGTTAGCCTCTAGGTGACTGCTAGTGTCTTCCTTCCTGGGGTCTCCATCTCCTAACATCACACTGATACGTCTGACTCTGCGTTTTTCACCATCAGCTTAAAGTTTGCATCAGAACTTCTCCTCAGTTGCTGGTTCACTAGCCAGCTGTCCAACTGCTCTGTTACCGTACTCTTTAGTCTTCACTGTATGTGAGCAGCTAATTTCAGCTTTTCATTTAGCTAGTGTCGGCTGGCCGACAGCAACATGAGTTTACCAGAAAAAATACTGTCTGATATTCAGAAGGACTTAGTTATTTTTATATTCACCCTGTAAGATATCAAGTCAAGCTGAAATCCAAGTCTAGTCATGAGTCATGAGTGGAAAACTCCAAGTTAAGTTTAAAGTCTTCACATTTTTGAATTAACTCCAATCAGACTCAATAGAACTCTGGTTCTGTTTGAATAAAACCCTAGTTTGTCCAATACAACGACCACATGAACACTGCAGGTTTGACCCAAACGCCCTCCTGTAGCTAGGTTTGTGTTGCATTCTGGGATGCAGGAGGGCACACACATGTCAATGCCTAGCTCCTAGCTAGTGGTTAATGAAGCGAGGGCTCATGTAGACAACTAACCGTTGGTTAGCTCACTGATATCAAAGAATCTTCTGGTAGCCCCTCCCCCAGGAAATCTGACCAATCAGCAGACTGAACCTTCTCATCTGGTTTCAGTGACACGTTTTGTTTTGTTTGTAGTTTTCTCTGTAAAAAGACACAGAAGAACTGGAATACAACTACAAATGGTCTAAAGAAGGGGGTCTTCAAAAGGCCAGGTCCAGACCATGACTTTTTCTTGGGTGTCTTTGTCTCTAGGCTATGGTCTCCTTTAGGTAACAGATTCCGTTTTAATGTCAGTCATAGTGTTTTTTTCAGGCTTTCAAAGAGAATACATTAAGAACCAGATTACTGCTTTCCCAGTAGGTAATTGATTGTATCTGTACAGTTCTATGTGCCTCATGACAAACTGTCGTGTAATAAAACCTACCGCGAATTAGTGCGCCTTCACCCCCCAGGCCTGTGGAGTCTCCACAGAGGGTCATGTGGCCTTTCCCGGTCTGTAACTGAACACCCTAACCCTGATCTAAAGTATGACCTGATACAGACCACAGGAGGCTTGGACGGTATCCAAATTTTGATACTGTCAAACTTCCTCCACATTTTCCCGCGGTGTACGGTATTATCGTGACCAGGTTTGGACTGGGACCATAATTTGGCCCTGGCATTTTTGGTCATGGCTCCCACTATGAGCATTTACAGCTGATTTACGGTTCTGACAGCTACCACTGTTGATTGAAGCTCGCAAACTTTACGCGGCTTTACAAGCTTGTGCTCTAACAAGAATGTGCTGAGTTAAATGGGGGAGGGGGATCCCGCTTTTGACTGAAGCCCACACACCCACAGCTGTACGAGCTCGCACCACAAGTGCTTACTACTACTATTATTATTATTATTATTATTGGATGGCAGGCTGAGCGAGCATCCCAGAACGGCCCATAGTTACCATCAGCTCACCGGCGGCAGTCCGTACATATTTTTCATTATGGTATTGAAACTGATACCATTGCTATTTTTAAACACTGGGTGTATACGGTATCACCACCACCCAAGCCTAGCAGGAATTACATGATCTCAGTTAAATATCATATTAATATTCATTTTTTAATTTTAACTGATGCTCTCGACCAAAAGTAATGTTTATTTTTTTCATTCAGCCTCAGTGCTGTGTTCCCATGTCCCTCTAACCTGGTTGGGAATCACTGCTCTGCTGTGTCTTTGGTTGAACCAACTGGGAGCAGTGCTGATAGGAGATTCTGTACTGTAACGTAGTTTTTCTTGGAAATAAATTGCCATGATATGGACAGAAGTAATCTTTTTAATGTTGCACTTTGAAGAGACTTTGTTGGGCAGCAGCAGTGCCCTGAATCTGTATATTTTCCTGATCTGATTGTGTGTACAGACTGAAGCAGGAACAAACTGGACCACATTGTATTGTGTCTCTACGAATGTGTCTTGCTAAGGAAGCAGTGTATTATATTAATACTGATTTGTGACTACTTGTTTGGTATTATTATTAACAAAAACCTGTTCAGCAGATGTTTATATTAAATCAGTTGTTAAGCGTGTGCTTTTGTTACAGACACACATTATTAGCATAGTCAGTGTTATTCTGCTTTGTTTCCTAATGGGAATAAAAACAATCAACCAATGCTTACCAGTTTTAGAATCTTCATGTTTACATATGTAACAGTAAATCTCCAATAAAACAAGCTCATTTCATTCAACAATCTGAGACTTTTATTTCTCTGACACAATTTTTGACCCAGTTTTTTTATTGTATTTGCATCAGATGATAATATTTACATAATGAGGAGGAAAGAAACAAATCAACCAAAGAAAATCATTAGTAGGAAAAAACACGAAGGGAAAGATGAAAGTTATTGGTAGGACTCAATTTAAAAATGAATAGGGTGGTCCTTCCTGTCCACCACAGACCTAGAAGGTCCTTCCTGTCCACCACAGACCTAGAAGGTCCTTCCTGTCCACCACAGACCTAGAAGGTCCTTCCTGTCCACCACAGACCTAGAAGCCTAGAAGGTCCTTCCTGTCCACCACAGACCTAGAAGGTCCTTCCTGTCCACCACAGGCCTAGAAGGTCCTTCCTGTCCACCACAGACCTAGAAGGTCCTTCCTGTCCACAGATAGAACATCCTACAAGGAGTTTATGAAGAAACTGAAAGAAGTTACTGAAAAATCTAATTTCCCTCTGGGGTTATTGAAGTATTATTAATTGATTGATTGATTGATTGATTGATTGATTGATTGATTGATTGATTGATTGATTGATTGATTGATTGATTGATTGATTGATTGATTGATTGATTGATTGATTGAGTTTTGGCAAGTGAACGATTGTGGGGTAAGGTAGACCGTGAGGAGAAGAAGCAGTTCAGGTGCATTTGTTCATGCACATCAGAAGCTCCATCCTGATGGCGATGCGGGTGTGCCAGCCTAGTGGCAGCAGGCGGATGTAGCGAGCGATGATTGGTGGACGCAGCAGGTTCTGCACAGTGGATGAGCGATCAGAGTTCCCATAGAACACCTGAGAAAAACAAGAAAAGCAAATTCATTTGCACATGTACCTCGTACATCTTGTTCCAATCAAATGGCAACCCTCATGCCTTCAAGGTCCAATAAATCAGCACTTATGAAAAGTTAGTTTTTATGTGATTTTAACTATACATTTTTTTTGCCTTACTTTCTTTTGCTTATTCAAATCCAGGTTACAGATGCTTGAACCACCTAAACTGGCTCCTCTTGATTAGGAGGAGGAGTTCCTACCAGATGCTCCTCAAACTGTTTAAGGCTGTACCTGGCCACCCTATAGGGAACTCATTTCAGCAGCTTCAGTTGAAGGGTGAGACAAAGAGTACTGGCCACCTTGTGACCACGGCTACCAACAGCCGCCTCAACAATTGCATAGTGGAACAAGGCCCATTCGGACTCAAAGTCAGGATACAGTCAAAACTCTGCCATAGCTGGGAGGTGAAGACCATCTTGACATGCTCTTCTCTTCTTTGAACTAATCTTATTCAGTTGTTTGATCTTGACGTTGCAAAACAGAAAAATGTATGAGCAAGCTTTCTGATTGGTTAGGTCTTCAATATCAAGACAGAAGGCACTTCTGGGTCAGAATGAGCAGAATGAGCTGGTTCAGAACCAGACAAACCTGCCATTTTAGTGTGAAGAGGGTGAAGCCCAAGTAGAATTGAAATAGGCCTTCTTGAACTGAACGCCAGCGCCTAGCCCTTTGTGTAATGGTGGTGAGCTGTAGCCACTGCTACTTGGGTTCCGGGGATGATTCAGTCAGGAAGGATTTCGGTGTGACACAGGGTAAATGGATCACCTGATACTGGTGAATTTCGGAGCTCAAACAAGATTTAAATGGCTGCTTGAAGTAAAGTTAGTTTTTGTTCGTCTTCAGCTGCTTATTCTCTGAGGTTGTAACCTGTGCAGCCTGCTGCTTTCAGCTGATATGTTTGTTTGGTTTCATCACGTTGTGAGATCACTACAGTCAGTTAACACAGGCAGACAGATGAAGGTTTGGGACTTATGAAGTGTGAATCCTGTATAATGAAACCTGTAGCAGCTCTGTGTTCCCACCCTGTTGTTTCCTGTTTGGTCTTTGTAATAGATCCAGTTAAGAGTTTCCAGAGAGCGATACTGGATGCTGTATTTAGTGATCCACTCATCAGCATCACAGCGGCCCTGGGTCAGGATGCCGGACACCACAGCCACCTCCTTCAGGTCGATCTGGACCCACTGGTGCTGGTCGTTGAACTTGGACAGCCACGCACACCTAACACAAAATGATGTGGATATATAAACATTTTTTCTACAGGTTACAGAGCTGTGAAAACACATTGACCTCCTTCCAGACTTCTGTTTTTGCTATTTGTCACTTAAATGCTTCAGATCAGCAAATATTTTGTTAAAATGTTTAATATCAGACAAACTAAACCTGAGGAAATACAGGATGCAGTTTTCAGATGAACTGGATCATTTTGAAGTGGCGTTCTATCAGTTATTTATCTAGACAACACCCACCAGTGACATCACTCAAAGTGGGCGGGGTTTCTAGAAACAGGAAGAAGTCCACTGTCCAGAGAAATAGTATCAGATGAGGAGAAACGCTGCTGCAGATCAGTGATAAATTAGCAGAAGCTTAGTGACCCAGATGATACAAACTAAACAAATGGTCTCTGCACTGCTAATTCCTCTTCAACTCTGTCTGATCATATCATCTGGAAAAAGGGCAAAAACTGAGAGAAAACGTCAAAAACTAAAGGGGTTAAAACAGGGGAGGAAAATACAACTAAACTAGACACAGGACACATGGGGGTAGATTCACACTGGCTGGTTGGTTGGTTTGGAGAGCTTTGTTCCTTTTATAAATGACAACAATCATCTGATAACTGCATTTTACTTTGATTCAGGTTAGTTTTTTCTGATGCTGACATTACTTTGCTGATTTAAAACATGTTGGTGTGACAGAAGCTGTAAACACCTTGTCACATCTCATGTGTGCATAATATGTAACATGAAGTGGACAGAAGAGCAGCCTGTGATGTTTTACCCAAATCCTTGGTTGTTGAGGCGAGCCTTGTTGGGGATCCAGGAGGAGTACCAGCCTGTGTACTGGTCCTGGTTGGAGCAGCTGATCTGGTCAGAGGTAAGAGATCCCGACTCAAAGCCCAGAGCTCTGTGGTATGGACATTCTGTGGGGGATCATTGGAATTCATTTGAAGTTTTGTGGCATTTTGTTATTGAAATTACCACAAACATAATCTTGTTTTTTGTTTTTTGGGCTCTGGACATTTTTAAAGACAGTTTTGAGCCCTGTAATTTTTACTATCTAAAAACATTACGTGGATGCTGGCTGTTGCTTTTAGTTGTCTAAACAGTTTAAGCCCCCCGGCTCCACCTCTACCCCTCTACCCCCCTGCCCCTGTGCTCAAACCAGCTGTGACACCCTCCACCCTCGAAATTACAAAAACTTAAGGCAGTCTGAGGTTGTATTTTGACTTCACCTGCAGTCCCTTCCTTCAAAGACTGCATTGACTATATTAGTGTTGTGTCCTTTCATTTCATTCAGCGTTGCTGCGTGTGATGATCAGGCTTTGATCAATGAGCTTTGATCCATTGAAGAATAGCATGAAGAGGCTGGATGACCATCTCTTTGACTGAAGGGCACTCCTAGAGTTCTTAATCTGGTCATCACATTCCTTCACAGGTAACAGGATTATCTAAGCTGCTGGTCTTTATTTGCTTGCTTGACTTTCCTCCACTTATCTGGGTCTGGGTCGCAGAGGCAACATCCCAAGAAGGGCATCCCAGTCCGTCTTCTCCCTGGCCAAGTCCACCAACTCCTCAGCTGGTATGCAGAGGCGTTCCCTGGCCAACCTGGAGATGTACTTTCTACAGCTTGTTCTGGGTTGACCTTGTGGCCTCCAGCCAGCAGGACATGCCCAAAACGCCTACCAAGGGAGGCATCCTAACCAGGTCCCTGAAACACCTCAACTGGCTCCTCTTGATGTGGAGGAACTTGCGAATGTTCCTCCCGAATGTCCGAGCTCCTCACCCTATCTCTAAGGCTGAGCTCATTAACCCTGCACAGGAAACTCATTTTGCCTGCTTGTGTCTGAAATCTCGTTCTTTCGGTCATTACCCAAAGCTCATGACCATAAGTGAGGATTGGGACCTAGATTGACCAGTAAATTGAGAGCCTTCTTCACCACAACAGACCAGTTCAGCTTCCGCGTCTCTGCAGACGCTGCCCCAATCCACCTGTTGATCTCCCTCCCTTACTTGTGAACAAGACATCAAGATACTTGAACTCCTTCACTGGAGGCAGGACCTCTACCATGACCCGGAGTTGGCAAACCACCTTTTCTGGACGAGAACCATGGTCGCAGATTTGGAGGGGCTGATCCTCATCCCAGTCGCTTCACACTCGGCTGCAAACCTCCCCAGCAAGAGCTGAAGGTTTGATGACGTTAGGAAGACCACATAATCTGCAAAAAGCAGAGATGATATCCTCCTGCCACCAAACTCGACACCCTCCACACCACGGCTGCACCTAGATATTTTGTCCATCAAGGTTATAAACAGAACTGGTGACAAAGGGCAGCCCTGGGGAAGTCCAACCCTCACCAGGAACAGGTCTGACTTACTGCCGGCTATGCGGACCAAACGCACACTCCTCTGGTACAGGGACTAAATGGCCCTTAATGGTCTGCCAACTGATATAAAATACACGGGACCCTTCATGTTCCTCCTGCAGTGGGTGCACAGTTAGTTGGATGAGCCCATGTATCCAGTTCAGGTTGGGCCCGACCAAGCCTCATGAGCGAAAGCCCGGCCACCAGGTGCATGCTCACGGGCCCCAACCCCAGACCTGGCTCCAGAGTGGGACCCTGGTAACCCTCAGAACCAGGAACTGGTGTTTATGTTCAAATTCAAAATGTTGCAATTCACACACTCCACATTCCATGGTAAAGGAAGGTGATTGATGATTTCTGCAGACTCTGAGCAGATAGGAAGAGTTCACATGGAGAGACAGATAGTGACCTTCAGCTGTGAGATCTTTTACATCATCTGGATTTCCAACAGCACCTTTTATGCACCTGACAGACAGCATCTCATGATCTTCCTAAATGTCCCTTTATGTACTCACCACTGGAGTCATCCATCCATCCATCCATCCATCCATCCATCCATCCATCCATCCATCCATCCATCCATCCATCCATCCATCCATCCATCCATCCATCCATCCATCCATCCATCCATCCACCCAAGCCTGCCCGCCCATGCATCCTATGATTTAATCTTTGTTTCTTTTTACAGGCCAATTAGTTTAGGTTTAATAAAT
Source organism: Callopanchax toddi (assembly GCA_006937965.1). NCBI lineage: Eukaryota > Metazoa > Chordata > Actinopteri > Cyprinodontiformes > Nothobranchiidae > Callopanchax > Callopanchax toddi. The sequence goes on along the minus strand of SSNR01000059.1, from coordinate 2,331,606 downwards.
TATATTTCAAACTTTTACGTGTTGTGTCTCTCCTTTTGTTATGGTTATGTGAGCCAGGCTTTAACACCATCCATCCATTAAACCATCCATCATCCAGGAAACATTTACCTAGATGAATAAAAATGTCCAGAATGACTCCTGATGGTATACCCAGCACCAGTAAGACAACAAATAGCAAAACAGATGACCCTGGTTGATCTTACCTGGTATGCAGTGCAGTGCGTGATCCTTAGGTGGTGTGATCAGCGGGGCAGGTGAGGTGGGAGCAGGTGTAGGTGAATCAACAGACTTGCAGTCACAGGTGCAGGCTTTGGCATTCTGCATCCATGTCTCAATCACATGCTGGTCCTCCTCCTGCAGCTCCTCCTCCTGGATGGTCTCCTCTTCCTGAGGATCATACAGGGAGCAGTGAATCCAAGGCTGTTAAAAGTCAGTTAAAACCACATGTCTAGGCTTCTAGTAAAATAATGTCTCACCTCCTGTGAATGAACACCAACTAGGGCTGTGCAGATGAAACAAACACAAAAAGAAAAAGGAAAAAATTTCCTGAGACACTTAAATGTTTGCAGATATTACAATAAATCAAATAAATCAGTCTACATGTGTGCAGAAGGAGCTCAGCTAACAAATGGAGAAACTGCATTGCCAAGCTTCATTTCAACTTACAAACAAATCATGTTTGGGACTCTTCATAATAAAACCTGAAGAGTTGCATCATTTCTAAGCTTTATATCATTACTGAGAGAGTTTCCTGTAATTGTGATTTTAAAAAGGCATTTTGTCCCCCCTGTCCAGTGACTTACTCTGAGATAGAAGCAGGAAGAGCAGGACAGCAGCACAATGAAGAGTGATCTCCATCTTCTTCCTCACCTGTGTAGGAATGATGTGCGTCACCCAACGCTGGTGGACAGGATTACTGTAATCCTCCTCTAAAACTCCTTAGTGGCACTGAGATACCTCTCTGGGATGGACCAGTGGTCCTGTACCTAAACCTCCACAGCCATCTCCCAACAGTCAGTTCTTTGTAGTGCCAGTCAGACATTCCTCCTCAAATCCTCCAAAGTAAGTTTTTATGGCAAGCCATAGAATGGAATAGAATGGCATGGAATGGAATGGAATAGAATAGAATGGAATGGAATAGCCCTTTATTGTCCCTCAGTGGGGAAATTCAGGTGCACCAGCAGCAAGTTACAGGCAAGTAGAGAAAAAAACAAATTCACACAAGAACAAAAATATATATGTAAAATAGAAAACTAAAGCAAAAAAGTCATGGCACAAAAAATATGTAATATACTAGCATAAATACTAAAAAAATAAAACCATGTGTGTGTTCATTAACCAGCCCTGAAATCAAGCATCCTTTTACTCTACCACACACACACACACACACACACACACACACACACACACACACACACACACACACACACACACACACACACACACACACACACACACACACACACACACACACACACACACACACACACACATATGTGTGCCAGCACTTATTTTTTAAAGTACTGATATGCAGTATTCACATGTTTGTGTCTTATGATACATGGATTGCTTTTATTATATATTGTTGTTATTTTAAGTAATAAAGAGTAAGAACAAGTAATGACAGGATGAGTTATAATAAAATGAAAATTTTAATATAAATCCTTATAATATTTAATGTCTCTGGAGGTACATAAATTATTGTTTTTCAAGGATGTAAATATGTTTCAAAGACATAAAACAAACAGTTTTTCATCTTTTATTTTTCCACCCTGCGCCTAAGTTTAAGTGGGCAAAACCTCTTCATTTGATTGCTTTTCTAAACAACCAATGACAACAAGGATGCTGAGATAAAGCCATAGAAGGGCGGGATTTGTTTGCAACTCTCAACCAATGATCGCTCGCACGAGCGTCTTGGTAGCCAATCAGCAGCTGAATGTCAATCGGCAGATGACGGGGTTAGCTCTGCTCTCCGGAGGTATCATTCATGGTGAGTGGTTTTAAAAACGAACTTTTTAAGATTTTGAATAAAATGATGTGTACACCTCTGGTCATATCTCGTGTTTTAAAGGCGCGAGGACATGCTAACATTAGCAGCTGGCTAATGGCGTTTTGCTGTGTTGATAACGGAAAGATGGTGTTTAACTATCTGACTCTATCATTGATTTGTGTCGTGTTTATTCAGGATATGTGTAATATGCGACTCATGTTCAGACAAGTGTATTAAATAGTTCACTGTTGATCCCAAACGAAAATACTGAAAATATATAATTGAAATTTAAAGCTGTATGACTTCATTAGAATGTTTCTGACGGTCTTTTCTAAATTTAATTGGGTAAACTTAGTCACTCCCTCGGGCATTTTGATGCTTTCTGCTCCTACTGGATGCAGGAAGGAGTTCCTTCATTTGACCCAACTTTTCATACATCTGTGATTTGCTCTTTTCCATCCGGGTTTAACTCTACCCAGCTCTGGACCAGCTCTTTTTACAGTTAATTAGCTCCTGACACTGTTGACTGTGTTTTTCTTTTAAAACAGCTATGGTTGACTCTTGGTTGGGAGCAGTGGGTGTGCAACAGGGATGTGTCCCTGGACTGGTTCAGGTCTCATTTGGTAGACAACGTGACAATGTGTCATCTCTGGACAAACACGACATCTCTGATAGTTCCAGCCAGGTCCATTCACGTCTGTTTTGTCATCCCTTCATTTCAGATGCAGTTCATGCTCCTGTTCAGTCGTCAAGGTAAGCTCAGGCTACAGAAATGGTACGTGCCCCTGTCGGACAAGGAGAAGAAGAAGGTCACCAGAGAGCTGGTGCAGACGGTCCTGGCTCGGAAACCCAAAATGTGCAGCTTTCTAGAGTGGAGAGACCTAAAGATTGTGTATAAGAGGTGAGTGACAATTATTAAAGTGGTCTTTCAGGTTGACGTCCTCACAGTCAGCAGGGCAGCTTGTATACTGTAATGCACCAGTCCAATGTGTGGTTCAAACAGGGATTCAGGAAAGACTTTTTGGCTGAACATTTTTACCTCACTAGGTCCTGTTGCTGAGCCATTGTACAAGCAGGCAGCCTGTCGGTGAGCCCCGTGTCCCAACAGAACACTATATTACCTGTTAGTTTACCTCTACAGTTAGAACACTATATTACCTGTTAGTTAACCTCTACAGTTAGAACTCTATATTACCTGTTAGTTAACCTCTACAGTTAGAACTCTATATTACCTGTTAGAACACTATATTACCTGTTAGTTTACCTCTACAGTTAGAACACTATATTACCTGTTAGCTAACCTCTACAGTTAGAACTCTATATTACCTGTTAGAACACTATATTACCTGTTAGAACACTATCTTACCTGTTAGTTTACCTCTACAGTTAGAACACTATATTACCTGTTAGCTAACCTCTACAGTTAGAACACTATATTACCTGTTAGCTAACCTCTACAGTTAGAACACTATATTACCTGTTAGTTAACCTCTACAGTTAGAACACTATATTACCTGTTAGCTAACCTCTACAGTTAGAACACTATATTACCTGTTAGTTAACCTCTACAGTTAGAACACTATATTACCTGTTAGAACACTATATTACCTGTTAGAACACTATATTACCTGTTAGTTTACCTCTACAGTTAGAACACTATATTACCTGTTAGCTAACCTCTACAGTTAGAACACTATATTACCTGTTAGCTAACCTCTACAGTTAGAACTCTATATTACCTGTTAGAACACTATATTACCTGTTAGAACACTATATTACCTGTTAGCTAACCTCTACAGTTAGAACACTATATTACCTGTTAGCTAACCTCTACAGTTAGAACACTATATTACCTGTTAGCTAACCTCTACAGTTAGAACACTATATTACCTGTTAGTTTACCTCTACAGTTAGAACACTATATAACCTGTTAGTTAACCTCTCAAGTTAGAACTCTATATTACCTGTTAGAACACTATATTACCTGTTAGAACACTATATTACCTGTTAGTTTACCTCTACAGTTAGAACACTATATTACCTGTTAGCTAACCTCTACAGTTAGAACACTATATTACCTGTTAGTTAACCTCTACAGTTAGAACTCTATATTACCTGTTAGAACACTATATTACCTGTTAGAACACTATATTACCTGTTAGTTTACCTCTACAGTTAGAACACTATATTACCTGTTAGTTTACCTCTACAGTTAGAACTCTATATTACCTGTTAGTTTACCTCTACAGTTAGAACTCTATATTACCTGTTAGAACACTATATTACCTGTTAGAACACTATATTACCTGTTAGTTTACCTCTACAGTTAGAACACTATATTACCTGTTAGTTTACCTCTACAGTTAGAACACTATATTACCTGTTAGCTAACCTCTACAGTTAGAACTCTATATTACCTGTTAGTTAACCTCTACAGTTAGAACTCTATATTACCTGTTAGAACACTATATTACCTGTTAGAACACTATATTACCTGTTAGTTTACCTCTACAGTTAGAACACTATATTACCTGTTAGCTAACCTCTACAGTTAGAACACTATATTACCTGTTAATTTACCTCTACAGTTAGAACACTATATTACCTGTTAGCTAACCTCTACAGTTAGAACACTATATTACCTGTTAGTTAACCTCTACAGTTAGAACTCTATATTACCTGTTAGAACACTATATTACCTGTTAGAACACTATATTACCTGTTAGTTTACCTCTACAGTTAGAACACTATATTACCTGTTAGCTAACCTCTACAGTTAGAACACTATATAACCTGTTAGTTAACCTCTACAGTTAGAACTCTATAGTACCTGTTAGCTAACCTCTACAGTTAGAACACTATATTACCTGTTAGTTTACCTCTACAGTTAGAACTCTATATTACCTGTTAGAACACTATATTACCTGTTAGAACACTATATTACCTGTTAGTTTACCTCTACAGTTAGAACACTATATTACCTGTTAGCTAACCTCTACAGTTAGAACACTATATTACCTGTTAGCTAACCTCTACAGTTAGAACACTATATTACCTGTTAGTTAACCTCTACAGTTAGAACTCTATATTACCTGTTAGAACACTATATTACCTGTTAGTTTACCTCTACAGTTAGAACACTATATTACCTGTTAGCTAACCTCTACAGTTAGAACTCTATATTACCTGTTAGAACACTATATTACCTGTTAGAACACATCTTACCTGTTAGTTTACCTCTACAGTTAGAACACTATATTACCTGTTAGTTTACCTCTACAGTTAGAACACTATATTACCTGTTAGTTAACCTCTACAGTTAGAACTCTATATTACCTGTTAGTTAACCTCTACAGTTAGAACTCTATATTACCTGTTAGAACACTATATTACCTGTTAGTTTACCTCTACAGTTAGAGCACTATATTACCTGTTAGCTAACCTCTACAGTTAGAACACTATATTACCTGTTAGCTAACCTCTACAGTTAGAACTCTATATTACCTGTTAGAACACTATATTACCTGTTAGAACACTATATTACCTGTTAGCTAACCTCTACAGTTAGAACACTATATTACCTGTTAGCTAACCTCTACAGTTAGAACTCTATATTACCTGTTAGAACACTATATTACCTGTTAGTTTACCTCTACAGTTAGAACACTATATTACCTGTTAGTTTACCTCTACAGTTAGAACACTATATTACCTGTTAGTTTACCTCTACAGTTAGAACACTATATTACCTGTTAGAACACTATATTACCAGTTAGAACACTATATTACCTGTTAGCTAACCTCTACAGTTAGAACACTATATAACCTGTTAGTTAACCTCTACAGTTAGAACTCTATATTACCTGTTAGCTAACCTCTACAGTTAGAACACTATATTACCTGTTAATTTACCTCTACGTTAGAACACTATATTACCTGTTAGTTTACCTCTACAGTTAGAACACTATATTACCTGTTAATTTACCTCTACAGTTAGAACACTATATTACCTGTTAGCTAACCTCTACAGTTAGAACACTATATTACCTGTTAGTTTACCTCTACAGTTAGAACACTATATAACCTGTTAGCTAACCTCTACAGTTAGAACTCTATATTACCTGTTAGGTTCCAAAGAATTTCAGGAACAAATGAGAAACTAATTGAGATCTCTGTTTGGTAAAGGTTCTAAAGCTGTGGGACTCCAGAGAATCTCAGTGAGAACTTTTATCCACACTCCCCAGGATAGACTGGACTACCCAAATTACTCCAAGAGCTCAGAGACAACTCATCCTAGAAGTCATAAAATACAACTGGACTTTCTGGAAGGTGTGTGTCCTGTTACATCTGGATTCCAAGTTTCCAACATCCCAGAAAAGGAACATTGTCCCCCAGGAAGAGTAGTTGCTGTGAGAAGCAGCAGCTAATGGGGATCCATAAATAAATCAAATCAAATCAAATCAAATCAAATCAAAATTGTCCCATCATTAAAACATGGTGGTGGTAGTGTGATGGTCTGGGCCTGTTCTGCTGTCTCAGGACCTGGAAGACCTGCTGTGATAAATTCAGTGTACCAGAACATCCTGAAGGAGAACGTCCAGCCTTCTGCTCCTGACCTCCAGCTGAAGGTCACCTGGGTTCTGCAGCAGGAAGATGATCAACACACCACCAGGTCCACCTCTGAAGGGCTTCAGAAAATCTACTCAAAACCTGTGGAGTGTTCTAGTCCAAGTCCTGACCTGGATCTGATGGAGATGCTGAGTCGGGACCTTCAACAGGCATCATGCTGGAAAAGCCTCCAGTGAGGCTGAATTACAACAACTCTGTAGATGTGGGCGGAGCCAGAATTCCTCCTCAGTCTGGAAAAGACTCGGTGCTAGCTGTTGCTGCTGAAGGCGGTTAGGGTTAGGGGTCAGGGCTCAACCAATTCGTAAGTTTAGGAGGAACCACTTTATCACTCAGGGTCATGGAGGTCAGGATAGTTTCACCATTAACCCTTTAAAGCCTGAATTATGAAGATAGATTATGAATATGTATTTGTTAATATTAATCAAGCAACTATATAATAATTTTTAAATTTCGTAATAATTTAACAATAATAAATAAATGAAACTGGTCCGTTCCACCTGTAGATCCTCCACCAGGGGGCAGCAGACATGTATAGGACTGGATATGGCAGGTTGTTGATGAAAGTACTAATGATACTCCATCTAGTGGCTGTAAGGACAGAAATGTATATTTTGATTACTTTTTATATTTATATTAGTTTGATTTGGAACATTCAAGTTAGATAAAAATAGGAAACGAGGAATTACTGTGTTTTGTTCATGTACGTGTTGCTGGAACATCTTTGAACACTTTCTTTGTAATGGCCCGATGTAATGTTGGTAAAGGTGTGAGAATCCTGAGGAAACCACCTGAGATGTGGGTCACTCTTTAATGGTTGTCTAAATTCTTCTCCTCAGGCCATTTTGTCCTTTTGCCCCGTCTCCAAGGGGATCAGCTGACCAACTCCTTTATTAGCCAATCGCCACATGCTTAGAGAGAGCCTCTGGGATTATCAGGGATAAAGAACCCCCTCAGAATGAAGCTTAGCTGAGTCAGCATTCTGCTCTGGCTTCTGGCTGTTTAATGATCAGCCATGTAAGAAGTACTTTCTGAATACCAGTTATGTATCACTTAAAGGTCCTGTCTAAGTAAAAGTCCTTCTAGACTGGTCTAGCTAGTTGCTGCTGCAGTTTTCATAATGGATGCTTGTGGAGCTGAAGTTGGTTGTTCTTATTGTTCTGTTACAGATACGCCAGCCTGTACTTCTGCTGTGCCATAGAGAACCAGGACAATGAGCTCATCACTCTGGAGATCATCCACAGATATGTGGAGCTGCTGGATAAATACTTCGGCAGTGTGCGTTTTTTTGTGCTTATTTAGAATTTTCCTTCATTGTTTGAGTGCTGGGGATTCTAACTCTAATGATCCTGTTCTGTTGTTTCTTCTTCTCTAACAAATCTTCATCTATTTCAACAAAGTACAAATCAAAACCTTCAGCTTTTCTAAGACTGTCAGGCTGTGACTTTGGTATTAATATACCTTAGACCAGGTGTACTCAATTATAAATCTGAAAGGGCCACATAAAAATCCATGCACGACTCCATGGTACATGTATATGTCACCAGGGCAACGCTGAAGCTGCAGGGCTCAAGTATTGCACCAGAGAGGTCCCAGTAATACTGGTGGGGAGCAAGTGGCAAAACCTGAGAGACAGAGACACAAGAGAGGAGGATTACTTTTGAAAGTTCTTTTAATCAAAACGGGGTTCAACGCTACTTAAAAGAAAAATCCAGTTTAAAACATACAAAGGATTTAATGGACCCTCCTAGACCTGACACCTATGCAGCTTCAGTCTGGATTGAAGAGACTGTATGGGGACACCCCTGATCTCTGCCTTCAGCTATCTCTCTCCTTTGCAGTCAATCAGCAGTCCCAAGAGCTGACCAGTGGCTTCCTCTGCCACTCGTAGAGGTCCCCTTCCCTGCCTCACCATCCATCGCTTGTGTCGTTTCCTCACACAAGTTGCTTCCCTCTTGGTGCTGCAGCTATCATGGGGATGAGCCACCTTCTGCGGCAATCCGACGGGCACATTTTCAATCTCATGCATGCTGTCTCCTTAGTCCTCCAGGGCCCGGCGCTCCTCCAGGGCCCGGCGCTCCTCCAGGGCCCGGCGCTCCTCCAGGGCCCGGCGCTCCTCCAGGGCCCGGCGCTCCTCCAGGGCCCGGCGCTCCTCCAGGGCCCGGCGCTCCTTGCACACAATTTCCTCCCCAAGCCTTCTCTGTCTTCTCCTTGCTCTTTTTATCCCTGCTGCCTCGTTAGTACCTCCAGGCACGCCCATGCTTCAACAGGTGACTCTCATTACTGCTAATCATATTCAACCAGTCCACAGTATTTCAAAATAGTTCAAATGAGAACTAACTGAACATGCATAAGTATTAATCAAATCCATGCAGCTTAAAGCGGCTCTCTGGAGCATTTTTCTCTGTATCAAAGTTTTCTAAATGTTTTAAATGATATTTCAGGTCTAAACTATGATCTATGGGTTGAGTTCCACAACATCTGTCATTCTGATGAAGACCCTCCTTCCTCCTAGAGACCCCTTTCCATTATTTCTTGCCGTTAACATTTTTCAGCCAATGAAATTCAAATTTCTGCATTCTCTCAACATGCACGCGCATCGACCAAACCTGTACCAGTAGGGGGCGCTGTCGTACAGGACGCTCCGTGTGTTTCTCTGCTGTCTCAGCCTCACGGCTAATTTCTACTAAAAACCTACCCATTCTCCAGCTAAAGATGGATTTATTTTTATTTTTAAACCTTTCACCTCACAGAATGGCAAGGCTTGACAGGATTATGCGTTTATTTTGGTCAGAAAGTTCATCCAGGGCTGAGTCAAGTTCAGCTTCAGAGTCCAGCAGCAGCTCTCTGCTAACAGAGCTAATATCAGAAGCAGCAGGGACAGAGAGGGCTCATCAGACCCTCGTAGTGTTGTTGGAATAAGATTGTGAACTGTGAGTGATTAAACCCTACACATTGAGCTGTACAGGTCATGTCCGAAGTATATGCGCCGCGTGCACGCGCGCACACGCGACCGGACGCGCGTGTCGAGATGTTTTGAGGAGGAGCCTTTGGACGCTAGATTCAAAAACTGCTCTCCTGATGAAATCCTCCAGAGTGCTGCTTTAAACCAACTTGTTAAAGTCAGAATTTAAATAAACAACCAGACTTCCACTGTGTGACATATACAGCAGCAGCAGTTCCTCTTCCTGGAGGAGTCACACTGACTCGCTGTGGATTTTGTTAAATAATGACAGCTTGGGGACACAGTACATGGCTCTAGGGCCAGAAATAGGAGGCAGACACATTTAAGTACCCCTGCTTTAGACTTTGTAAGGTATTTAGATTTTTGTGATTTTTTTGTGCCCATTGGAAATGAATGTACAATCCTTAACAGCTTCAAAATGTTTAGCAAAACTTTCAGCTCTTCGAAGGTCATTTCAGCAAACCTCCAGCTAGAAATCAGAATTTAAAGAGGTCACGGGACATGTAGCTGTCACAGACTGGAGACATGTCTGATATTCTTCATCATTTTCTGAACATTTCAGAAATATCCAACAGTCCTCCTCCACTGTGGTGATATCCTCACTCCACTCTTAGTCTTAGAGGTTTTTTCAAAATGTTTTTGCAAGTTCTTATCCCTTCCACAGCTTTAGTAGTACAGAAGCAAATGATGCATCCAGGATATATGTGCTTTATGGCTGCAGGGACTCTAGTTTCTTCTCAGTCTGCCTCTTAACTGTGTTCAAGTTTAAAGTTAAACCCATATTTGTTGAGTTTATTCTCTTTTTTTCTTCCTGTTCTTTTCTCCAACTTTGTCAAAATGTATGCAGCTGTTCTTTAAGTTATTTATCTCTTACGCTCTTATTCTTATTGGTTATTTATGTTATAAGTGTTTTCTGCTTAAGCTTTAATTAGCCAAACTAAATTGGCTACAGATAACAGTTCAGCTTCAGCTCAAGTTTTCAGCCAGTCTTAGCACTCAAACAGCATCTCTGTAAGAAATGCAACGTTTTCTAGATTCCCTTGTCTTTTCCTTATAATGTTTTTGTTCTACAGGTTTGTGAGCTAGACATTATTTTCAACTTTGAGAAGGCCTACTTCATCCTGGATGAATTCTTGCTGGGTGGAGAGGCTCAGGAGACGTCCAAGAAGAATGTCCTGAAGGCCATTGAGCAGGCTGACCTCCTGCAGGAGGTGAGAAATCCAGTCAGCTCTACGTAGACACAATCATTTCTTCAGTTTATTGTTGAAAGGGATATCAAGTCAAATGCTTAAAGGGATACTCCACCGGGAAGTTTTTTTTGTCTATTGTCATATTCCTCAGAGTTAGATAAGTGGGCAAAAACAACTTGTAAACAGCTCAGCCGTTTTCCTGATCCGGCAGGCGGATATTCGCCTCCGGTGATACTCCTTTAGCATTAGCTTAGCGTAAAACACTGTAAGTGAATGGTACCTACTAGCATGCTATTAGGTGCCATTCACTTACAGTGTTTTACGCTTACAAAGTTAATATAATACCTTTCCAATACATTTTCAGAAAACATTTTAAAAAGTTGACAGGATTGGTTGACTGGATCAGCCAATCCAGGGCTCCCTGTGGTAGACGTGGTTTTGTTCTGGTAATCTGGAGTCCACCACCAGAGGAACCAGACTAGTCTCTGAAAGGTTCTCTGTCTGCAAGGGCACCAAAAGTTACCCAGAGGGTATAACCACCGTAAAAAGTATATTTTTAATGAAATGCAGCTGTACATCGCTGCTCTTCCTAGAGGTTAGAAGTCTGTCATGTTTTTCCTCTGGTGGTCCTACCATGCTCTTCACCGTTGCTCTGTGTGACTGCTTCTTCATCCTGACTGCAGCTGACATGTTTCTCTCCTTGCTTGTGTTCCCTTTACTGTTGGGATTTGCAGAACATAGACTTTCAGACACGCCTGTTTGCAGGTACAGTTTATGAAACTCTTTCTAAATCTTCTTGTAGTTTTAGCTCCGTAACCTTAGATTGTAGATTCAGCAGCAACATTAAAGCAGACAGAAACAGCACGCCATCAGCAGCTTTATCCAGAGCTAGGACTGTGTATAAGAGCTGAGGCTGTTGGTGTGTTTCTCTGTCAAATGTTGTAGCAAAACTTAGTTTACTAATGACTCTGTTTCTATGCACTAAACACCAACTCTGAAAATCTTTGCTCTGTTTAGAGGGTGCCTCAGACCTTACATGGTCATCAGGGTCGTTCTGAAGTTCCTTCTATCACGTTTTTATCTACAGTAAGGACCACATCCACTGGTGACATCACTCAAAGAGGGGGAGTCTCTAGACACAGGAAGTAGTCCTCTAACTGGAGGAATAATCATAGCTGTTCAGATCAGGAGAGACGCTGCTGTGGATTAGTGACAAATTAGCAGCTAGTTTTCAGGTAATTAAAACAACTCCAAACACTGGTCAGGACCGTTAACAGCATAGCTGCCATCTTAAAATGAAACTTTGAAGCATCTCATAGTATGTTATTTCACTCATTTTTGACAGATTTTCACATGGAATTCTATTTACAAGCAGCTGCAGCATGTAGCACTTCTGTTGCAACGGTCTTAATATTTCTGCCAGAAACACATCAATCCATGCATCTCCTTCCACTTATTCAAAGTCAGGTCACTGGGTAACGGGTCCAGCAGGGAAGCCCAGAGAACCCCAGCTATATTCCCCAGTTCCTTCTAGGGGTGGGGATTGACCAGATTTTATTAACAAAGAGTACATTTTTATTTGTTAATAGTTTGCAGTGCAAAATTACAATATTCAGGCAAACTGTTTCAGATATAGAAAGACCAGTGGAATGTGGATGTGCTTCAAAAGCCAAAATTAAGAAGTTATGTTCAATTCAAAGATAATTTTGTGACAGAGCCTTATGTTGAAGGTAACTTTAAAAGAAGACAACAATCTGTGCTTAACTTTGAGCTGTTTTGGGCTATTCCTCTTGCTGATGAGGTGGGGCGATACTGTCATGATTTCTGCTGGTTTTGGTTATAGTTCTGTTTTCTTTGCTCACTGTTAGTCATTCTCTCTTTAGGTTAGTCTGTTATCTGTGTTTTTATTCTATAGTTTAGTCATTTCCCTGTGTTTGGTTGATTTGTATTTATAGTTAGTTCTAGGGTTGATTTACTTCTGTCTTTAGTTTTTCCTTGTTATTAGTTGGTCTTCTGTGTTTAGTTTTAGTTATCAGGTTTTGTGTTTTTCGTCTGCCTCCTGCCCTTGTTACTTCTCCACAGGTGTGTCTTGTTCCCTTGATTTGCTCCTCATGTAGCTCAGTTGGTAGAGTGGCCGGTCTGGTAACCGGAGGGTCACCGGTTTCATACCTCTGTCTGTTCTGTTGAGCTCAGCTCTAGGCTGTGTTCGAATTCAGGGGTAGGACGCTTATGAGGACGCATTTTGAGGCCGATGACGTCACAGCGCCGCGACGAGTGCTGTCCGAATTCGAAGGATACTCATTCATGCATCCTCAAATGGGTCCTCGTTCCACCCCAATTTCGAGGATGGGTCTGGTGTATCCTCACTGGCCAAGACTATCCCAGGATGCTTTGCGTGCCGGCCGTAGGATTCTACTTTTTTTTTTCTGTACAACACAGGACACAGTTGGATTCTACTGGTTCAATTTTGCAGCAGTAGCAGAAAGAACAGAGAGCAGTTCAGTTTTAAATGTCAGTTTCTCAAAAGATTATAAAAAGCTTGTGTTTAGGAATTTTTTGCTTATCTTTATATGAAGTTTAATAATAAAAATCTCCACAAAAGAGGTCAAATGTTTTAATTTTCATGTAATTTAAGACAAGAAATCAATGTAAGCTAGCTTGAATGTTTTAAATGAAAGTTTAGGAAATAAATCACCATAAAAGAGCTTAAAGTGTTTCTTTAGATCCATTTTATCAGCTTTAGCCTGTTTGTCGGCGCTGCGACGGTTGCTAAGCGACTGGACTGAGGGGCGGGGATAAGTATGAGGCTAGACCGTCTGAATTCAGAGCCGTTTATTTCTGGTCTTAGCGGTCGAGCAAGGACCCAACCTAGGTAGACCAGCAAGTACACGTCCTCATGAGCATCCAACCCCTGGATTCGAACACAGCCCACGTCTAGTCTAGTCTAGTCTAGTCTAGTCTAGTCTAGTCTAGTCTAGTCTTGTCACGCCACAGCAGCTTTGGTCATAGTCCTGTTATTTCTTTAGCTCTTTTAAAAAAATAAACATCTCATTTGTGGATTTTACCTTCCGTTTCCTGGTTCTGCTTCCCTCTGCACCTTTGGGTCCCACCTCCTGCCACGATCATGTCAGAGCAAAGAAAACTGAACTATAACCAAAACCAACAGAAATCATGACAGATACAGGGGGAACTGGAGGAGCAACATCTGTGTGTTTTATGGGATCTAGATGTTGTTGAAGATGAATTTCACTTTTTGATTTATTGTCCGCTATTTAATGATCTAAGAATGTCCATGTTTGAAAAGATCCAGTGTAAAAACCCTGATTTGTTTTGGTTAGCAGATGGTGTTAGGTCAGGTTGGCTCTTTGACAAAGAAGTTTTTATACTGGTAAAATTTATAGAGAAAGCGTGGGTCTGTAGACAAACTGTATTTTATCCTGTTGTGTAAATGGTTATTTTTGTAAATGTATGACCACTTCTCTTTGTTATTAGTGTCATATGAGCCCATACAGGCTGGGCACTTGTTGTGCATGACACTTCATACCATCGTACCAGATCCCACCTTAGCAGAGAAACCGAACATCTTCTTCACTCGCTCTAATGTTGGCAGCACACCAAGCATCTGGACCCGTCCGACTCCAAGCTGTCAGTATAGACAAGCAGCTGGTGACTACCATCCTACGCAGAGTTAACCCACACAAAGCCTCTGGCCCTGACGAGCTCAGAGGCAGGGTGCTCAAAGAATGCTCCACTAAGTGGAGTCTTCACTAGGTTGTTCCAACACCTTCTGAATTCTGGCTGTGTCCCCAAGCAGTGGAAGAATCCATCATCATTCCAATAGCTAAAAAAAAACATCTGCTAAAGACCTGCAGGATGACAGACCAGTGGCCCTGAGTAAATGTATGGAGGGAGTGGTGGGTGACCATCTATCAGGCACCATGTAGACCAGGGGTGTCAAACTCCTTTTCACCGAGGGCCACATCAGCATAATGGCTGGCCTCAAAGGGCCAGATAACTTAAAAATGTAACCAAATTAAATGTAAAATAAATGTAACAACTCCTTAACGTTACATAACTCTGAATTTATTACTTATACAAGATAAAACATTACAAATGCATGAAAAATAGGTTAGCTTGTTGCTCTGTTAGAACATAGATCCTTTTGATTTGTCAGGTTATGACACCCACTGAACTCCATCAATCAAGGATCAAACTATTCAAGTGAATTAAAAATACATCAAAGTTATAATAACTTTGATCAAAACAGTTGTTATAGTTAGGGGTGCACACAGTCTGTCATCACATGTCCTCAAGGGAGAACCTGGCTCTGGTGTTTGGTCCACACATGGGGGGGGGGGGGG
>SSNR01000059.1:2283312-2316464 GCA_006937965.1 Callopanchax toddi | reverse complement strand
GGGGGGGGGGGGGGATGATGATGATGATTTGCTGTTGGCTCAACATTTTTCTGCTTAATGCTCAATAAATTCAAACAACCTTTGACTCATGAGGTCATTCTGATGCTTAAATAAAATTTTTAAACATATTTAAACCAATTCAATATTAAAAGCCTTCTACTAGTCACCTCTCCGGTCTGACAGAGCGATGACCCGGTTTCTTCCTCACTGCAGTCAGACAGCTGCAGCAGGTGAGGAGGCGTGACGATCAAGGTGTTCTGATCCTCCTGACTGAGCACCGTTAATATTAATGTTCATTAGCTCGTATAAAAGTCCAACACAACACGTTATCTTAGGCAGAACCGCGCAGCGCTGGTCCGCAAAAGCGCGTTCGAAATCCGGTTCTCATGAGGACCAGGGTACTGCTTGTGTGTACCCTGCCCTGTAGTGGCGGTAAGCCGTCAAGTCGCGGGTAACACAATTGACATGCATTGTGGGAAATGTAGTTTTTGGTCAAAATACGCTTTTTACCTATTTATTTCTGAATACTCAGACCTTTTAAGCTCTCGCGGGCCACATTAAATGACGTGGCGGGCCACATGTGGCCCGCGGGCCTTGTGTTTGACACATATGATGTAGACGAACTGAATCCAGTCCAGTTTGTCTACAAGGCTAAACATGGTGTGGAGGATGCTTTAAATACTCACCAAAACCTGGACTCTGCACACCCACACACCTGGATTCTATTCATGGACTTCTCTGCTTTTAATGCCGTAAATATGGAGAACCTGCTCGGCCACCTCACTGACCTAAATGTGCAACGTCCATCGCTGACTGCCTGAATTAGAGCGTTCTCATTGGGCAGACCAAAACAAGTGAGTTTAAATGGTTCTTACTCAAATAGGTTGGTTTTAATTACCAGAGTCCCCTAAGGTAGTGTTTTACCTTCCCTCCTCTTCTCGGTCAACACAAACAGCATGCCACGCAACAGAGAAGGGATGGCACTTATTAAATATGCAGATGACATGGCTTTGTTGGCACATATAACGGACTCTCATGCTCTGTATCAGTACCAGCAGGAAGCGAAGATTCTGACCCAAACCTATGCTGACCACTCACTAATTAAACATTTCAAAGACAAGAGAACTGTGCTGTGGAGGCCTGTGTTCCAGCCACTCAGCATCCAGGGTGGGACGGCGGTGCAGGTACAAGCCTTTAAAGCTGTACTCGTTGATTTGGTAAGCAATGTAGCTTTTAACATTTTTTTCATGCCTCTTAAAGGTGTGGTTTTCTGGGTTATTTTATAGTTTTGCATTGTTCTCTAGCGTAATTCAATGCTATCTATGTAATTTTTATAAAGAAAGAAGCCTTGATGCTTATAATATAAGCTTTAGAAGTTTGCTATTCTAAAGCAGAGTTTGAAACAGCCGAATTCTCATTAGATATGCACAGCCCTCGCTTCTGATTGGCTGTAGGTATTTGATACTGAAACATGGCAGCTCGGGTTTATGTGGATAAAGTTACGGTCGAAGGACAAATTAGAAGAACCGCTTCCTCAGCGTTTGACAATGAATGATTCAGAAGGGTAATACTCACAATTGAATTTACATTTTCTCCTGAAAGCTCAGCAGCAGCCTCTAGCAAACAGCCGTTCGCTCCCCGCATGCGGGCTGATGTCCACACCGAACTCCGAGTCCGCCTTCTATACCGAGGCACGACACGCGGGCTGGCTCTTCCCATGTCCCGCATTAGTCCTTCAGCCAAAAAGTCAGCTGTGTTTTCCATCAACTAGAAGCGAAAGTGAAACTCCGCCGGTCGCCTCACATGCTCGTCGCTGCTCTCACCTCACGCACACACACACACTGCTCTCAGAACTTTGTGTCTTAACCAAAATACCTCAGAATAAGTTCTAGTTTCGCCAAGATTAGCCAAAATATATTACAAAGTTAGCCAATAGCTGCACCTACAGAATTTATTAACTTCCATCAAGAAAATAAATAAAGACAGCTCCAGGGTTTGATACACGTTGTGACGTCAAACCGCGCACAAATGCAAGTCCGCATTTCACAGGTCATAAATGACAAATTCAGTTTCTTCTTAATAACCAGGGAACAGAGAGTTTTCATGTTTGGCCTACATGACAGGCTCAGGGGTTCCTATTAGAAACTATGAAGACCTGAAAAAAATGGATTCTGAATAAACCACCCCTTTAACAACGTTTTAACATAGTATAGGTATAAATATATTGTGGCGATAAAAACCCCCCAAAAGAAATCAATAAAGTGGTTATCCTGCAGTTCTCTAAAAACTTCAGCCAATCCTATCGTTTGGACCAAACGATAGGATTGGACAATTCGGCTGTCTGTCTCGCTGAAGCGCTGCACTTCCTCACTGCTTGGATTTTCCATTAATGCGTCCTGGTGAATTTTTCAGCAGAACATCCCGGAAGTGAGAGAAGGACAGAAACGGCCGGTTGTTAGCGCTTCTCTTTTAGGAAAAAATACCAGAGTCTCAAAAAGAAAAACACCTTTTCAGCTAGCAGAAAACTAAAAACATTTGGACGTAGAAAGAGGAAAAACCAGGGGGAACGTTTCAACAGCTGGAGTTTTGCTCTGTATTGTTTCTGAGACAACGAGCAGTGGCATGTCGGAGGAGGCTGGCCTACAGATTATACCTGACAGGAGGGGTGAGAGCTCTGAGACGTGTTTGTGAAAAATAGCTAGCGATACCTAGCTTGTTTACCAATCTACTGAGTACAGCTTTAAATCTCCAGGAACTGAGATAGACACATGGTTGTCGTTTTCTCAACACATGGAAGCTGTTTATAAAAACACATCGAAGTCTCAACCTGTTGTTAGATTTATTCTGTAGCCTCCCCTTTTATTATCTAAATTGTTTTATGAACTTTGACTCAGTTATTTTAATCTTCTGCTCTGTAGCACTTTGAGATTGCGAAATATAAAGTGCAATATAAGTTAAATTTATTATTATTATTATTATTATTATTATTATTATTATTATTATTATTATTATTATTATTATTATTATTATCATTAACCTGCTGAGGAAACTCAGGACCGTCCAGGTCAACAAGGACATCCTGACCTTGGTTTACCGCTCCCTTATCGAGTCGGTCCTCACCTTCAACATCTCCAGCTGGTACAACCTTCTCTCAGTCAAACAAAGAACACGACAGTCCCAGATAAAAAACAACAAGCCAGCCAAATAATCAGATCACTGCAACCTTTCCTGTCAGAGCTGAACATTTGCTCAGTGACTGAAGACTATGCAGCCTTTACACCATTGTTTTCAGTTACTGCTAGGGCTGGGTACCAAAACACAGTACTTCTTTGGTACCAACCGAAAGCCTTCGGTAGGTACTAGTACTGAAAAAAATAAATACATTTTTGGTAACAGATTTTGGCACTTTTACAATTAAATGTCACTGTAAATGAGCCGCTCCATTTCATCCAGCTCCATTCCGCATTACGTGACACACGGAGGAGAAGAGCACACACAGCCCCTCCTCTCCTAACAACATTTCTTCTGCACTCTAAGCAACTTCTGGGTTGAAAATGCTGAAAAAAATCTAAAGTTTGGCTGCATTTTGGAAAGGTACATGGGTACAGAGCAAAATGCAACATATGCAATAAGATTTGTGCAGCATAAAACAGGAATACCAGCAATTAGTCAAAGCAACTCATCACGCATGGATTTAACTTGCGAGCTGCAGTGTCTCCATCTGCCAAAAATGTTTTAAAAATTGCAGACCTGAGTTTGCAGCCTTTATCCTCTGCTGCAGTAACAAAATCACAGGAGGTGTGTGAGGGGGAGAAGATGGCGTCAGTGACATAACAGAAAGTTCCTGAGGTAAGCCATAAATAATAATAATAAAAGCATAAATATGCCATAAAGCAAAGTTTTTTGGATTAATTTAAAAATTTTTTAGTACTTAGTTATTTTCTCTCAGAATTATACATATACAGTAGGTACTGAGATAAGTATTGTTAACGAACCGCTATCGAAAACCAGGTATCGTTAAAGTATCAAAAAATATTTAATGGTACCCAGCTCTAGTTACTGCCATCAGGTAGACAGTACAAAGTACCTCAGGCCTGTAAAAACCTCTCCGGAATAAACATTCTGATCAGCACAAAATGAACGGATGGGTTTTAATTCACCACCTTTAAAGGCGGAAACACTCTGGAGACATCAGCGCTGCGCCACGTGGCGCCCGCGCCATTATTTTGAATAAAAACATTGTAGTCCGTAAGATCACTCACACGGAGACCGCCACAGCGGGTCCCAGAAACGCCAGTCCACGCCACGGCGCTAAAGATACTCACCAGTTCTCTTTTTGCGTGTGGCGCAGCTGAGACGTGTGTGTCACAACATGGTGGAGTACTTTATGACACAGACATTAACGCAGAACGGCTCCTGGCACACATAAATGTGTTGTCTCTTGTTTACAGTATTGATAGCTTTGAACTATTATAATAAATAGCTTACTTACCCATTTTGAAGGAATTAGAATTAAAGAGTCCCACAACACACGACTCAGCTCTGATCACATACAACAAAAGATCCACTTCCAGCTTCCTGTTCTCAGTTCCAGCGTGATGTTGTGACTATCACACGATTTTACTATAATTTTGCAAGCAGCGTTCTATGGCGCACCGCTTCAGGAATGGGTCCTGTGAATCGCCAAAACCGTGGCACATCCGCGGGCGCAGCGCTGACATCTCCAGTGTGTTTCAGGCTTATAAGTTTTGTATTGATGTGTTTTTATGTATGTATTTTATAGGTGACCCTGAGCCTGTCAGAGGGAGAACTGCTGTTAGTTTTTCTATTCTAATAATCCCTTGTAGGAATTGTTTTACATCCAGCAAAAAATACTTTTGTAACACTTTTGTTGATACTGTTGATTTTATACATTTGATTTCATTTATACAGTCCTGACCAGACTCTAGTCAGACGTCAGGATGTTTTCTGTAGGTCTCCAGGTCTTTTTACACCTTCCTTTCTTCATGTGTTCAGTCCTTTTTCCCTGAGTTGTTCCATTTTATTACACAGAACTTAATGAGGACATGGATGGGTTGATTTCGCTACCTGTGTGGAGGATGGGTTGGTACCAACATCTGGAGAGGATTTAGAGACAGATTTATTAGAGAACTGGAGATGTGTTGATTCCTTATTATACCAGATGTAACTGCAATTTCTCTGAACAGAGGTTGTTCAGGAAGCCATCTACAATAGTTAAGATTAGCATCTTTTACACATAAATACACTTCAAAATGGCTGAAAAACATCTAAATAAAGTAGTCAATTATGGATTAGAGGAAAAAAGCTTGTTAATAAATTACGTGATGCCTACTCTTATCATCAGAACAACAATCATATTTTTTAAATGCCTGCAGTGCTGGATTTTTGTAAGTACCACTGTGCAATGTTTAGTTCAGTAATCAAGCTACACAGCTGGATCAGTGCTTTAATGAAGGAACACAAGATAAACAAAATCCTGCAACAGATCCATGCAAGAAACCAAGCTAGTGTGAGAGAGCAGAGCCTTGTAGGAGTTAGTAGCTTGGTTGGTGCTGCACTGACGCACAGTGGATTCAGTGGAGATTACTTCTGATAATAAGCCTTTAAATCATTCATTTTTTCCCCGAGGAGCTGACTGTTAGGTTGGAGCCAGTGAGTAGATCTCAGTAGACCTCAGTAGACGTAGCTCAGCATGGGACGTCCCTGTTCCCTGAGCTGATTCTGTATCAGAGTAGCTCTTCAGTTAGCTGGAGTTCACCCCACTGGAGAGGCAGTGGATCGTTCTGTTTGTCCTCATTAAATGTTTGCCTCACAGGTGTGATGGTCCCAAGTATGGCGTCAGAAGCTTCTGGTCTTTTCCAGAACTAGGCCGGCTCAGGTGAATACCTTTTCTGTGGATCTGTGTGAACCACTAGAGCCCTGTAGTCCATCATCCTTAAATATCCCAGTGTGTGTGTAGCCCAGTTCTTGCTTGTTGAGACGGTTCACCTGGTGTCCAACATAAAAATGTCTTTGTTAGTTTTTAACATTATATACTGTTCACTAGCAGGACTTTCATCCGGTTCCATTAGGCCTTTAACTGTCAGGTCGAGCACTGCCTGGCAGAGCATCCATACGGTATGTCTAATCCAAACCACTGATTGTAGCTTTAAAAAAACAGAAACTATAGAACTCTAAACAAATATGAGGATGTTCGAATTTTAGATTCAAATATTGTTACCTTATTATCAAAATTACCATTTAAAAATTTTATATATATATTATTATTAATAATTTATTATATAATAGGGTGACCATATTTTGATTTTTGAAAAAGAGGACACTAGGCTCAGTCGTGAAACAGCTTGCGTTTGTGTGTGTGTGTGTGTGTGTGTGTGTGTGTGTGTGTGTGTGTGTGTGTGTGTGTACAATTCCGTGTAAATACCAGTGTAATTGACTGCTATGTGAAGGTTTGTATTAAATATTTGCTGTAAAACATTGGAGATTAGAGTTAA
Organism: Callopanchax toddi; assembly: GCA_006937965.1. NCBI lineage: Eukaryota > Metazoa > Chordata > Actinopteri > Cyprinodontiformes > Nothobranchiidae > Callopanchax > Callopanchax toddi. Next base: position 2,309,949 of record SSNR01000059.1, on the reverse strand, counting down.
AGTATGGCAACTACACACTTTGATGTTGGCTGCTTTCAGACTAGTCTTAGCTCACCAGTCCCGAAGGATGCAAATTTTATTTCTTCAAACATAGGCCATTCAGAATGTCTGCAACTCTTATGTTAGAAATCTTGGCTTTTGCTTTTTAAAACTTTTTCATAGAAACAGTTAGGGAGTCAAAGGCAGGACACAAGCAAGTCACTAAAAACCTCTTTCTGATGTTGAGCCTAAACACATGTGAATGTGTGTAGACTAGAGTGTCAGTGTGGACCATTTAAAGCCTGGACCAGTGATGGACTGGAGACCTGTCCAGGATGTCCCCCGCCTCTCGCCCTGTCATGTTGGAGATAGGCACCAGCTCCCATGACCCTCACTGGAGGATGAAGTGGTTTCAGAAAATGGATGGATTGGTGGATGGTTAGCCTAGGTATCAGTTTGGGTACTGCCATTAAGGACTACATTCATATGTGTTTCCTAGTAGCTCCTTAAGGCTTAGGTAGAGTCCTGTAACCTGCAGTGCTTTAGTCAACAGCCCCCGTGAGCCGGCCCTGATGCATCATTAGGATAAGGTTAGGGGTTAGGCTTAGGAGAGATTGGTATCCTTCACATCTTGCAGCTGAAATGTGTGGCTGTTACTACTCAGCGTTGTTTTGTTCTCTAAGTTGTGTTCATTTCTCTTCCCCAGCCCCGTCATGAGTACTTTAATGTGCCTGTGTACTGATTGGCCTCCATCGCTGCTGCTGCTGCTGCTGCTGCCACCGCTATCCTCCCTGCATGCTGAGCTACTCAGTGCCTGGCACCTCTCTCTCTCTGTGCTCTGAACACCTGACATCATCTTTGTTTTGGGTTACAACATGAAACATGACAGTCATGATACAGGGTGTTTAAAGAAAACCACCACATGTGAACATAACAGCATCTAATGTGTGTATTTTTTAGACGATTTACACAAAGCTGATGAATTGGTTTTATTAAATATCAATGACTGAGTTATAGCAAATTTTGTGGTGGCATTTTGTTACATGACTGTCATTGATCTCCTTTGTCTGTACAAACATCTCTTTGTTTTTAAAATCATCAGAAGAGCACCATGGGTCGTTAGGACCCTCACTGTTTAGTTTGAGATGACTCAGTCATTGTTTACTACAGCCATGTTTCCTGCTAAATAAAACACAAACACACATACAGTAACAAAACTATAGTTGGTTGCAATATGAAATTTAAAAACAAAATTTAGAAACACATTGTTGACTTTCATTTGTATTTTTTATGTTAGAACAAAGAACAACCAAATACTTGTAAAGAGTGACAAATGTTTTGATTTAGACTTTGACAAAATTTAGATTCTTAACTATGCAGGTCTTTGTGAGTCCTTTGTGGAGTATCTCATTTTTAAATATTATAGAATATAATGACATTTTACGGGGACATCAGGGTCATTTTGAAATGTGAAGTTTCTTGAAACCATTGAAAAAGCTTGAATTTCAACATTGTATTTAAACATTTTTGAAATGCACCAAAACTGGAATCTTAATTGTCCAGTAATAAGAATGATCAACTTAATCATTGATTGGTTTTTTCTCTCTGTCAGTGAAGGCACCATCACCAAGCAGCGACAAAAACGCACTAGACATTTTTCTGGTCTTTTAAACTCATCAGCATGAGTTATGGTTTTTGCATGTTATGGTAATTGTAGCTGTAACTTGTACCTTTTAGCTAACCTCTACAGTTCAGTTCAGTGGCAGTTCCAGAATTTTGTTTTCTGCAGTTGCTATGGGGGAGCTATACTTTTGAGGGTGCTGAAGGAAGTTGTCATGTAACCCTACGGTTCTCTACAACAGAGGTCTCCAATCCTCAAGGTCTAACCTCTACAGTTAGAACTCTATATTACCTGTTAGCTAACGTCTACAGTTAGAACACTATATTACCTGTTAGCTAACGACTACAGTTAGAACACTATATTACCTTTTAGTTAACCTCTACACTTCAGCATGATGCTGTTTGTTTATCATATTTATGCTGCTGCTGCTGAAGAACATACTTTAGACATAAGGATTCTTCATCATTATGTATATACTCATAACATTTGTTTTTCAGGGAAGTAATTCAGATGCTGCTCAGTATAAACAAAGTAAACAAGCTGATTACTGATAAATAACAGAAGACCCTTACTGACAACAAAACACATTTCATGCACTTTCAAGAAGAGTTTTCAAGCACTCTCTTGGGGACATTTGGAACAAGAACATCATTAAAATAACATCCATCCAATATCCATCTTTTGAACCACTTCACCCAGTGAGGATCATAGAGCACTTGTGTCCATCTCCATCAGTCATGGTGTGAGAGGTGGGAGTCACCCTAGACAGGTGTCCAGTCCATCACGGCACACACAGAAACAAATGAGGATTACAACCGTCACATTCTCACTCACACCTTTGGAGTCTCCAATTAATAATAATTTATTCTTTATTGGTCCCCTTGGGGAAATTCATCTCTGCATTTGACCCATCCCATCCAGTTTGAGGAGCAGTGGGCTACTGTCTCAGAATGGTGCCTGTGAGGGAGTTGAGTATCTTGCCCAAGGATACTTCAACATATGGCCAGGCCGGGGTTTGAAACCACACTCTCTGACATGGGAGGCGATCTCTCTTGCCACTGCGCCACAATCACCCCAGTAGCACCATAGTTGCCCCAATTAGCCTGACATGTAATGTCTGTAGAGAAAGCAGGACTAAAGGAAACACTCACATGCATGGAGAGAACATCAATTACATACAATACAATACAGTAAAACACAATAAGTAAAGTATAGTACAGTACAATACAATACAGTACAGTACAGTACAATTCAATCAAATTCAATATAATACAGTAAAGTACAATACAATACAGTAAAATACAAGAAATAAAATATAGTACAGTACAATGCAGTACAGTAATGTACAATACAGTACAATATAATACATTAAAGTACAGTACAATGCAGTACAGTGCAATACAATACACTAAAGTACAATACAGTACAGTAAAGTACATTATAGTACAGTAGAGTACAATATCTGTTTGGACCTTTTGACTTCACCCCCAAAAAGTTACTGAAAACTCCTCGTTCTGAATCTCAGCGTCTATTTTCTTCAGTGCTAACAGTCTCCTCCTGCTGTAACCCTGGAGTTCTCTCTACTGTCACTCCAGCAGACACTGTTCAATCAGGATGACACAAAAATCCTCCCATTTCTGCTCGATTGGACGAATTACATAACTGTTATTTATTCTTGATGGATGTTCTTCACATTCTAATTTTCTGTGTTTCTGTGCTATTTCCTATCACTGTGGGGACATAGTCTGCCTCCTGCTGCTGAGGCTGTAGCACAGACACACAATCCTCAGTGTTTAATCTGCATGTATTTGAACAGAAGTATTAAATGAACCATTCACTAAACACGGTATCACACAGTCTGATGATATTCATGTTTGGAGGTCACCTCTTAGGTCACGTCTTGGTTGGGTTTGTAATTCAGTGTGTAGCGAATGCAGAGTAAGTCTTGTGTTACCTCTTTTATTGATTTGTCTTTTTGTTGCTACCTTCTCATTCTGCATCACTTGTTCCAGCTGTGATTTCCAGGAATTGTAATGAAAGTGAAAATGCTCAGAGTGTGAAAGGATAGATAACAGAGTTTTTAGTCTCCGTCTGATATTCATTTTCCGTATTTTAATTTCTAAAATGATGATTTTGTTCTCCTGTGATATATGCAGGCTCATTCTGAAGGTAAGTGGTTTTTAGTGAGATTATGGTAAGAAGATTTTGCACTTAGCCTAGATGAGGGGAACCTGTTTTATTACTTTATCATGTAAAATGTTAACAGATCAATTTACAAGTTATGGGTCAAGTGCAGATTATTTACTACTATTCCTCTATTTTATGTGGTTATTATTAATGTGTCCTGCAAATAAAACTACATTCAACATTTGACATTTATAATCAAATAAAGTGATTTTTATATGAAATAAACCATTAAGCTTTCTGATCAGTAAGCAGGCTGGTGTCTTCCTTTTTAGCTCATCTTTCTCAAAGTTTCTGTATTTATTCACACTGACACTTTCTGAGGAGTCCAGGCTCACAGTCACGGATTTAGTTCATGTTGATGGTTCACGGTCTGGTTTAGGCGTTTACACACAAAATGACATGATCTCATAACAGCAACGTTATCCAAATGTGTTTCTCCTTTTAACTTCAACAGCAGGTTTTTGTCTCACTGCTCTGCTCAAGCGCCTCTTTTACCTTTGTGCTGAGCCTGGTTTTAGGAAGCCAAACTAAGAGTACCTCCCTGTTTTCCCTCAAACTCAACTGCTATGATTTTCTAGATAAATATGTGGGTTCTGTTCGGTGCTCTGAAGAATAGCAGCAAATTTATGGTGTCAGTATAGGATCACCTCAATGTAAATTAAAACACACTGAAAACACAAAAAGAATAAATTGAAAATTTAAATTAAAAAAATATATAAATACAATCACTAAATGACCGTTTATTTCTAAGATCCTGGAAAAGGTCGTTGCCTTCCAGCCCCCAGACAAACACATCTCTGATACTTCCTGTCAGGTTTCCATAGAGCCAGGGCCATTTCTAGCTTTTTTGGGGCCCTATGGAAGGTCAATGTTAAGATTTGAGTTTTGAGGAGGACCCAAGGTGCAGGGATGAGAGGAGGAATCAGCAGCAGAACCAGGTATAATCCAAAATGATTTATTAATGCAACAGACGGCAAACGAGGAAGACGAAGGACACAGTAGAACCGACCAACATTGACAAGACAAGGAAGCTTAAATAAGGAGGGAGGTGATCACGAAGACGAGACACAGGTGGGCTGGATGACAAACAAGGAACACCTGTGAAAACAACAAGAGGAGAAAGATTAATACAAAAGACAGGACACCAGAGGGCACCAAAGGAACAGGATGTGACAGTCAAGTTATGGGCCCCTTTTTTGTGCTGCTATGATGCTCAGTTACCTTCTGATGATCTGTGACAATGTCTCACTTTTTTACACTTTATTGGTAAAGTAAGTTTATTAGTAAAGAAACCAGCCAGGCAATATCTATTTTAAAGAAATCAGACAAACCTGAAGGCCGATCCACTGGATCAAGTGGTGGACCAAAAACTGGATGTTGTCTATAAAAATGCTGCTGCTGACTGAGCTGCTGTGGGTTGATCGGGAGGTACAGAAGCTTGAAACTGAACAAACTTCTGGATGGCTTCTACAATATTTTTGAAAATACCAGAAAAAAAACTTTAAAATAATTCAAATTTGCTTCTATTAAAGCTGCACTATGTAATCTACAAACAAGCTAGGTATAGCTAGCTATTTTACACAAACACTTCTCAGAGCTCTCACCCCTCCCATCGGGTAGAATCCTTATGCAGTGCCTCCTCCGGACTGGGACTGCACATTGCCACAGTAACAATAGAGAGCCAAACACCAGCTGTTGAAACACTATGCTAATGTTCCTCTTCTTACCCTCCAATTTTAAGTTGGTAATTTATAATATAATTTATTTATAACAAAGTTACTTTCCCTAGTAACTAGTTACTTTGAAAGTAACAAATAACTTAAAGTAACTGTTACTTTTTAAGAAGTAACTAGTAATGTAACAAAGTTACTAATTTAAAGTAACATACCCAACAATGCCTCTAACACAAGGTCAGAGTCAGGCCTGCCTAAAATGACATGAACTCATTAGGATGTTATGAGAACAAAAGGAGAAAAACCAAGGAAGACTTCTACCACATCTGAAAACCAGACACACATTAGAAATGATCCCTCCAGATTTCATCCCCAAATCACAGCAGTTCATTTGATTTGATTTTGTTGTTAATAAACATGTTTTTGTGTTGCACACAATAAACCAGAGAGTGAATCACAGTCACTGATTTGGGACCAGATGGAAAAGCATCTTCCTCCAGGATCACCATGACAACAGCAGACAAATGCTTCAAGTTCAAATGAAATTTCACTCTAAGAAGAGGGTCCTGCAAAAATAGCTCCTTTTGTCCTGTCATCCAATGAATCATCACATCACTGTTTAAAGGAAATAAAGATGAAGCATGTTTCCACATTAGCAAGAGATTTCATGCAGCAGCTGAAAGAGCTCAAATCTGTAGAGGCTGACTGTGGAGAGAAACAGATTTCAATTAGGACTTTGTTTAAAATGTCACAACAGGGTCTGATGACAATAAAGACTGAGTTTGAGTCTGAGGATGGCTGGGCTTCAGAAAAATGGGCCCTGAGCAAGGATGACATTATCATCCTCAGTGGTGGAGGAGGTTGGGGGGTTAACTGACTTGATTACAGGTGTGGGGGGAAAGGGGTGGGAAAGAGGGGCTGGAACTGTTTAAACAGCCATGATATCAACCCTAAAACAGCCAGAATCCATTTAATATAGTGGAACACAGTCAGAACTACATGGAGCAGGTGGAGAGGATCAGACAGGTGGAGGGAAGGAGGAGCTGAGAGCAGGTAGAGGACTCTAGCAATGATCTCTAGACTATTGTCCAGGTCTGCAGATGTATACTATTGTCCAGGTCTGCAGATATATATATGTATGTATATATATATATATATATATATATATATATATATATATATATATATATATATATATATATATATATATATATATATATATATATATATATATATATATATATATACTATTGTCCAGGTCTGTAGATGTATACTATTTTCCAGGTCTGTAGATATATATATACTATTGTCCAGGTCTGTAGATGTATACTATTGTCCAGGTCTGTAGATATATATATACTATTGTCCAGGTCTGTAGATATATATACTATTGTCCAGGTCTGTAGATGTATACTATTGTCCAGGTCTGTAGATATATATATATACTATTGTCCAGGTCTGTAGATATATATATACTATTGTCCAGGTCTGTAGATATATATATATTATTGTCCAGGTCTGTAGATATATATATATACTATTGTCCAGGTCTGTAGATATATATACTATTGTCCAGGTCTGTAGATGTATACTATTGTCCAGGTCTGTAGATATATACTATTGTCCATGTCTGTATATATATATATATACTATTGTCCATGTCTGTATATATATACTATTGTCCAGGTCTGTAGATATATATATACTATTGTCCAGGTCTGTAGATATATACTTTTGTCCAGGTCTGTAGATATATATACTATTGTCCAGGTTTGTAGATGTATACTATTGTCCAGGTCTGTGGATGTATACTATTGTCCAGGTCTGTAGATGTATACTATTGTCCAGGTCTGTAGATATATATATACTATTGTCCAGGTCTGTAGATATATATACTATTGTCCAGGTCTGTAGATGTATACTATTGTCCAGGTCTGTAGATATATATACTATTGTCCAGGTAAGTAGATGTATACTATTGTCCAGGTCTGTAGATGTATACTATTGTCCAGGTCTGTAGATGTATACTATTGTCCAGGTCTGTAGATATATATATACTATTGTCCAGGTCTGTAGATATATATACTATTGTCCAGGTCTGTAGATGTATACTATTGTCCAGGTCTGTAGATGTATACTATTGTCCAGGTCTGTATATATATATATACTATTGTCCAGGTCTGTAGATATATATATACTATTGTCCAGGTCTGTAGATATATATATACTATTGTCCAGGTCTGTAGATATATATATATACTATTTTCCAGGTCTGTAGATATATATATACTATTGTCCAGGTCTGTAGATATATATATATACTATTGTCCAGGTCTGTAGATATATATACTATTGTCCAGGTCTGTAGATGTATACTATTGTCCAGGTCTGTAGATATATATATACTATTGTCCAGGTCTGTAGATATATATATACTATTGTCCAGGTCTGTAGATATATATATATACTATTGTCCATGTCTGTAGATATATACTATTGTCTAGGTCTGTAGATATATATACTATTGTCCAGGTTTGTAGATGTATACCATTGTCCAGGTCTGTAGATATATATACTATTGTCCAGGTAAGTAGATGTATACTATTGTCCAGGTCTGTAGATGTATACTATTGTCCAGGTCTGTAGATATATATATACTATTGTCGATGTCTGTAGATATATATACTATTGTCCAGGTATGTATATGTATACTATTGTCCCGGTCTGTAGATGTATACTATTGTCCAGGTCTGTAGATGTATACTATTGTCCAGGTCTGTAGATATATATATACTATTGTCCAGGTCTGTAGATATATATATACTATTGTCCAGGTCTGTAGATGTATACTATTGTCCAGGTCTGTAGATGTATACTATTGTCCAGGTCTGTAGATGTATACTATTGTCCAGGTCTGTAGATATATATATACTATTGTCCAGGTCTGTAGATATATATATACTATTGTCCAGGTCTGTAGATATATATATACTATTGTCCAGGTCTGTAGATGTATACTATTGTCCAGGTCTGTAGATGTATACTATTGTCCAGGTCTGTAGATATATACTATTGTCCAGGTCTGTAGATGTATACTATTGTCCAGGTCTGTAGATATATATATACTATTGTCCAGGTCTGTAGATGTATACTATTGTCCAGGTCTGTAGATATATATATACTATTGTCCAGGTCTGTAGATGTATACTATTGTCCAGGTCTGTAGATGTATACTATTGTCCAGGTCTGTAGATGTATACTATTGTCCAGGTCTGTAGATGTATACTATTGTCCAGGTCTGTAGATATATATATACTATTGTCCAGGTCTGTAGATATATATATACTATTGTCCAGGTCTGTAGATATATATATACTATTGTCCAGGTCTGTAGATATATATACTATTGTCCAGGTCTGTAGATGTATACTATTGTCCAGGTCTGTAGATATATAACTATTGTCCAGGTCTGTAGATGTATACTATTGTCCAGGTCTGTAGATATATATATACTATTGTCCATGTCTGTAGATATATATACTATTGTCCAGGTAAGTAGATGTATACTATTGTCCAGGTCTGTAGATGTATACTATTGTCCAGGTCTGTAGATATATATATATTATTGTCCAGGTCTGTAGATATATATACTATTGTCCAGGTCTGTAGATGTATACCTTATTGTCCAGGTCTGTAGATATATATACTATTGTCCAGGTTTGTAGATGTATACCATTGTCCAGGTCTGTAGATATATATACTATTGTCCAGGTTTGTAGATGTATACCATTGTCCAGGTCTGTAGATATATATACTATTGTCCAGGTAAGTAGATGTATACTATTGTCCAGGTCTGTAGATGTATACTATTGTCCAGGTCTGCAGATGTATACTATTGTCCAGGTCTGTAGATATATATACTATTGTCCAGGTTTGTAGATGTATACCATTGTCCAGGTCTGTAGATATATATACTATTGTCCAGGTAAGTAGATGTATACTATTGTCCAGGTCTGTAGATGTATACTATTGTCCAGGTCTGTAGATATATACTATTGTCCAGGTAAGTAGATGTATACTATTGTCCAGGTCTGTAGATGTATACTATTGTCCAGGTCTGTAGATATATATACTATTGTCCAGGTAAGTAGATGTATACTATTGTCCAGGTCTGTAGATGTATACTATTGTCCAGGTCTGTAGATGTATACTATTGTCCAGGTCTGTAGATATATATACTATTGTCCAGGTATGTAGATGTATACTATTGTCCAGGTCTGTAGATGTATACTATTGTCCAGGTTTGTAGATGTATACTATTGTCCAGGTCTGTAGATATATATACTATTGTCCAGGTAAGTAGATGTATACTATTGTCCAGGTCTGTAGATGTATACTATTGTCCTGGTCTGTAGATGTATACTATTGTCCAGGTAAGTAGATGTATACTATTGTCCAGGTTTGTAGATGTATACCATTGTCCAGGTCTGTAGATATATATACTATTGTCCAGGTAAGTAGATGTATACTATTGTCCAGGTAAGTAGATGTATACTATTGTCCAGGTAAGTAGATGTATACTATTGTCCAGGTCTGTGGATGTATACTATTGTCCAGGTCTGTAGATGTATACTATTGTCCAGGTCTGTAGATGTATACTATTGTCCAGGTCTGTAGATATATATACTATTGTCCAGGTAAGTAGATGTATACTATTGTCCAGGTCTGTGGATGTATACTATTGTCCAGGTCTGCAGATGCAGCCACTCTTGTGTTGTTCTTTGGCTGCGATGCTTCGTTCTCGTTGTTGTCGCTAGAGGGCGCTCGTGTGCCTCTCGCTGTCCTCTCTGGGACGCTGCTGCTGCTCTCCGGTTAGCTTAGCTCTAAACTCCCCGCTCTGTGGGTCTGAGTCATGGAGGAGCAGGAGGCGGGCTGAACCGCCGAGCTGTAGTCCGTTCCCGGTTCAAAGCACCGTTACCGTCCAGTTGAAGAGGTCTCTGTAGTATTCCGGTAACGGTACATGAAGTAAATGTAAACGTGGGATTTAGTTGCGTTTTACCGAAGCTTCGGTAACTTCACCGGTTGATCCATGAAATGATTCAGGTGAGTCGAGTCGAACCTCAGAGTTTATGTTCAGCTTCTGGGTCATTAAACTGGTTTAGCACAGTTTGAACTGGTTTAGTTGTACGGGAGAGCTGGTTAAAGTTAGGTGTATTTAGTCAGAACCACCAGAGTACCGTCGTTTAATAACTAGCCTCACTTTAAACTATTTTCAAAATAAAAGCGCTATTTCTTAATGGCTTTAAACCAGGGGGTGCATGCTTTTCAAATTAAAAGTCATCAGAGCCACAAAAATACATTTTATTTTGACCAAATGCAAAAGTGAGTCAATTGTGAATTGATTTATTTGTATTGTTCAAAAATAAAATGTAGATTGGAGACATTAATAAAGTAAAAGTATCAAATTCCCTAGATATGATTGATTCACGCAAAAAAGCCTAATTTACTCCTGGTGTTTAAATATGTTTTTCAACTGAAAGTGTTTTATTATTTAATGGATTAATAAAATGTCAACAATTCAAAAGAAAAATATCCATTAATTGATTAACTTTATTTCAGCAGAACATTTACTATTTTATATAATAAAGTCTTCCCATAAATGATTTGATGTAAAATATTCTATTGTTTTTGTTTAATCAGGCATCAGATTCCATGGATCTGATTGGTTGATTGTTTTCTAGTTATCTGATATTAAACTCTCCTCCATCCTCAGCATCAGGACCAGGATCTGGTCTTTTTTCAAAACTGCTGTTGGATTTAGTCAGGTTTTAGGAACGGAGCTCACAGTGAAGGTTAGGGGTTCTATTTACCAGGAAAATTAATGGAAAGAAAAAACCTGAAAAATCAAAGACCTCAGTCAGATCAGACTGAAACCTGCTGTTTGAACCTTTTAACCTTTTGTTTGTGTTTTATTGCAACGGTTTATGTTTATTTTAGTGCTCAGCTCTTTGGTCAGTCTCTGTTTGTTTTTAAAGTGCTATACAATAACGATGCAATGCTATTTAAAAACAAGTTAAAATTTCTCTGTATTGTTGTTCAGCCTCATGTTAGTAAAAATGTAAACGTAATGTTTTAGTCTCTGTATCAATATCCTGCTGGAGGAATGAACTCAAACATTTTTTATTGTAGCAGATGGCCACAGAAAGTCACTCGGAGGCCACATTGGCCCCCAGGCCACACTTTGGATATACCTAGGTAGGTTAAAGAAAAGCCAGTTAAATATTCACAATCAAATATTTACCGGTTTTATCCAACTCAAATATCTGAAAAACTTAGTGAATTTGCAAAATAAACTATAAGTAAAGCTGAGCTTCTATTTAATGGATCACATAAATTACATTTCAGATCCATGTTTTTAGGTTTATTATACGTATGTCACCACTAGAAGAGAAATGTATGAGCATGTTTTGTTATTAAAAGGCTTTAAAGATGCAGATGATAGCAAAGCAAATTTGCGCTTAAAACCATTTTAGCGCATTAATGTAAAATAACAAAAGTTACATAAAATATAGGCAGAAAACTTTACAAAGTGGCGATAAAATCAGTGGTCCTCAATGTTCTTTGTGGCACGGACCAGTTGCGGGCCGAGCAATACGTCTATGGACTGGTCAATACCGGAAGTGTACCCAATAAAGTGGCCAGTGAGTGTATGTGTCTGTCTGTCTGTCGGTCGGTCGGTATCGATGATCAGCAGCAAAAGCCATGGTCAGAGCAATCCTTACCTCTACAGTTCAGGCTGAGTCTGTTTTTCGTTTAGTTCAACTGAACAGCGTCTGAGTTACTACTGTATACTACTTTATGTGTTGCAGGTGCTGCATAAACATCATCTATTCATCCATCTCTTACATATTGACCCTTTGATTAAACATGAACTTCTAATATTTTGGGGGAGATTTAAGTGATTGACTGTTTTGGGGATTAGCTTTAATGCTCTTGTCTGTCTACATTTTAACAGGACAATGGATGTGGAGGGACATAAACACCGTTCAGAAGCTGAGAACTTCTGGCATGTGAAGCAGGACTCTGTAGACCTGGATGAGAGAACCAGAGACGATGAAGGCTGGAAGCTGGTGCATGTACTGGTTTCAGGAGGTGCACCCTGGGGGTTTACACTCCGAGGAGGACTGGAGCATGGGGAGCCGCTGCTCATAACCAAGGTAAACAAAGATAAACAAACCTGTTAAATCAAAAACAGACCCAAGTGTTGATTCCAAGTTTCTTGTTTGCAGAGCACAGTTTATTAGCCTTTTATGAAATGTTCAGAATACATTTTTAGATAAAAATGCTGACTTTAATCTTTTAACTGGCAGGTCAGCCACAATTATAGTCCCTGTGTCTTATTAAAGCACTGAACTGAAGAACAAACCACACTAAAAACATTCTAAAATGGAGGCATTTGAATAAAATGTACCTTGATCATTTTTTAATTTATTACCTTTTAAAATGATTATTGTTATTTAATTTTATTTTTTTCATCTCATTACCTAAAATTATTTTTTTTAAAAGCTAACTTTTGAATTATGCATGGCCTTTTTCTCTTGGTGTGAAAGTTACATTGCCAATGAGCCACCGAGAAACGAGGATACGAAAAACATTTTCTGAACATTTTTTATTACTTTGGAATAATAACCGGTGAAGTTTATAATAATGGAATAATAAGAGTTAAAATGTAAATTAAACATATGAACAGAATAATTTTATTTCAATTCCTAATAAAATAAATTCAAGTGACAAAAGCAAGACATATAAAGAAAACCCAGAAAGATAAGGACACAGACCAAGAACTGCAGGGAGAGGGGACACATTGTCAGTACGACCTCTACAGTTACAACCCTGTAGAGCTGAACACTAAAATAAACCTTTACATCTTAGGGCTGGTTCACACGGCAGGATTTTCAAATTGTCGGCCGATTTTAAATCATAACAGACCACACACGTGACGAGAAATTTTCCTTTCAAAATCGTGGACATTGACCGCTCTGATCCTACAGTGTGTGGTGGGATCACACATGAACCGATTTTACACACAAACGTTCCCAGATCAGACGTCAAAACTCGCAGAACTTCACGAGATCAAACGTGACTTTGGAGTAAACAAACGTGAAAGCGTTTATTTTTATTAAAAACAATGAACGGGAGGTGTTTTGGGCATGTCCTGCCGGCAGGAGACCCCCGGGTCGACCCAGGACAATCTGGAGGAAATACATCTCCAGGTTGGCCGGGGAACGCCTCCTGGGCGTCCCAGCTGAGGAGCTGGCTGACTTGGCCAAGGAGAGGATGGCCTGGGATGCGCGACTGAGGATGCAGCCCCCGTGACCCGCACCCGGATAAGTGAAGGAAGGCGAGGCGAGGACAATGAACTTGTGACAGTTTAAAAAATCCGAGCAGCTGTTTTGATGAGAGATTCCTTTTGCTCTGCGCAGCGGAGTCTGTCAACTCGCTCTCTGATTGGCTACACGTCAATCTCCACAGGCAGATTCTCGGGGTCACCACACACGCTGTGATGTCGGGTCTAGACAATCCAACATGTTCGATTTCACAGATTTGCGATCGGAGCGGTTCTGATGGCGTTCCGAGCGGACCAGAGCGCTCTTAACACTCCACACACGAGAGGATTATCTGATAAGATTAACTTTAGCGATCAGGCACATCTTTAAGATTGTCCAAGGAGGAGAATCGGGGCAAAAATCAGGGGGGGGGGGGGGGGGGGGGGGGGGGATTTTGGTGATTCTGATTCCCTGTGTGATTTGGTTCCTGCTAGGGCTGGGCGGTAAAAAAACAACAACCACATTTTATTACTGATGTCATTTTGCCCTTAATTGTATGTCCAGTAGTTTAAAAAACCAGAGAGAGGTTGTGGCTGTCCATCTCCCTTTAAAGTGATACTCCACCAGAAAGTGATTTTTTGTCTATTGTCATATTCCTCATAGTTAGATCAGTGGGCAAAAACAATTAGTAAACAGTCCAGCTGTTTTCCTGATCCAGCAGTACTGCTTTAGCATTAGCTTAGCGTTAAGCACTGTAAGTGAATGGTAACAACTAGCATTGTGAGAAAAAAAAAGTCCTTAAAACTCACTCAGTAGTGATACTACTGATACTAATTCTGCCTACTGACCTCAATAAACATATCGACTGCAAGTGAAGATAAGAAGTAACACAAAGGAATTACAGGTACTATTTTAGACTCGGGACTACTTTATGACAAAAAACAGCTGTAAGCCTCCGCTGGACGGCGCAAGGACATAATGCAGCGGCTCCAAGGAGACCTACTTCCGTAAGCGGAGGGTTCCCCCCGTCCAGTTTCTTACAAGAAGGGAAAAACAAGGAAATGGAGAATAATTCTTTAAACATAAAGCAGCGAGCCACGTCTGCTTGCTGTTCACGGCTGCTGGTAGCTGCCAGCACCTGCCCGCCACTTACGGCAGCTTTCTGCTTGGTACCGTGGCGCTCCACAGACAGCCGTAAGTGGACTACAAGCTGGCGCGGTGTCTGTGGTAAATTAGGTTGAGGAGAAGCTTGTTCCCAGAAAAATGCTTCATTAATCATTTGGCAACATGATGGATTCAGCAAGGAGGATGTGATGAAAACAAAAGAGAGAAGTCAGACTGCAGGAAGACTAGCAACAAGTCAAAGTAACACGTCCTCCACCTGCAGTTCAGCCACACTTTATAGAGAACCTGATTACCTAACAACTCAAATGTGACAATGTTCACATGATGCAGCGCTGTAATATCCACCTGTAGAATAGAGCAGATTGTATCATAAATACTTTGTGTTTGCAAGAAATTCTATTCTGTGGAGCAATTCTGCTGCCACTGTCCCATCTAGTGGACAACTTTTGTTTTTGTGCATATAGGTAGTTATCGTCCATTTATCATTATCGAGGTGAACTCCTATACCGTGATATTGATTTGAGGCCATATTCCTGCATTGTCTGAAGGCAAGCCAATCGACAGGAGACTGAGAGGAATGACCTTTTTGCCAAAGGATGTTCTGTTGATGGATAAGTCAGGGGTGTCAAACTCCAGTCCTCGAGGGCCGTGTCCTACAAGTTTTAGTACTTATCCTGATTCAACACACCTGAATCTTTTGTTAAATTACATCTTCAGGAAGTCCTCAAGTTCTACTGAAGCTTGTTAATCATCCACTGATTCAAATCTGGTGTGATGGAGCTGAGAGACTTCTAAAACATGCTGGACTGCAGCCCTCGTGAATTGAAGTTTGACACCTTCTTAGTCCTGAATCTTTTTAGGGGCCGCATGTTTATCAATGATCTGGCTGAAAGTGTTTTTGAAAAAGGATCATGCATCATCTAAAGAGGAGATGGAATTGATTCTCCAATTCACTAACGCAACATCTTGAAAGAAAGCCTGCGTGTCCAGGTTCCTCAGAAAGCGTTTGGTCACAGTCACTGGTAGGGTTATGGTGTGATGTTTTACAGAGGTAGGGTTATGCTGTGATGTTTTACAGAAACATTATTCAGTGTGTACAGTAGGTTGGGGCTGGGAGGTCTCTGCACTATTTTATCCCTGAATTCACCTTTTTTGGTCAGGGTTCTTTCAACTGTTTCAACTTTCCAGCTTGTTTCAATAAAATATAATAAAAGCACCAGTTTGTCAGGTTCAGTGTATTGGTTAAAAATGTCCTGGATCTAATAAGGATTCTTGAAATTCTACTCATAACTCAGGTTGTGCTCAATGTCCTCGTGGATTTAAAGTTCTTAGTCTCTATAAACTTAAATAATCCTGGTTTACATGAAACATCTGGGCACGCACCTCGTTCCTCTGCTGGAGAAGGCTTTATATGGAAAGAAAAAAATATTGTTGGCTGTTTATGAAGTGGTACTAGACATACTTCAGCAGATATTTTTGTTCTTACACATTGTGATAAATCACCTGCAGGTAAACATGCTTTACCAATTACTGAGGCAGCGTCAGAACAGCTCAGCCTCTGGAGCAAAGATGATTTAGAGAGAAAAGAATGTAAGTGGATGGCTGAAAAACAGGATTCAGTGTTAATCGGTTTGTGTAAAAGCTTCTTTATCCCAACCCTGGAAAAAGATGTAGCTGGTTTTTAAAACTCCTTTAAAAAGTAACTTTTTTCTTTGTATATCAAAAACTTATAAAACTATTTCTCTAGTTGTTTGAAATTATACCCTGTAAGTTGTCTGGCACAATCTAATTCAGTTCAGTTTAGTTTCACCCTAAAGCTCCAGGTCACATCAGGTCACCTCTAAACAACAGATCCAGATCCTTCAGGTCCAGATTCAGAACTACTGATTACAGTAAATGGTAGGGTTGCACGTTTCCCAAGATTTTCTTTAACCAGCTATTGAAGCTCTTAACGGTTAATAACCGTAAAGTCATGCCA
This sequence comes from Callopanchax toddi, assembly GCA_006937965.1. Taxonomy (NCBI): domain Eukaryota; kingdom Metazoa; phylum Chordata; class Actinopteri; order Cyprinodontiformes; family Nothobranchiidae; genus Callopanchax; species Callopanchax toddi. The sequence goes on along the minus strand of SSNR01000059.1, from coordinate 2,293,059 downwards.
CCGCCCGTACACCCCCCTGCCGCCGCCACCGCAACACACACTCCCCTTTGCTTTGCCCCGCAAATAGCACAAAGGCTTTTTCATTCGTTCTTTAATATAATTTGGATTCCCAACAAAGTAGCACACTCATTTCAACATTAAGAAACAAAGAGTGACGTGAGTGGAAGGAGAGACAGAAACTGTACGCTCTGGACCAGCTGCACAGCGGGCAAGATGTCTGACATCAAATACACCGTGCTTCCTGTGTGTTTATAAGCTCACTCTGAAGGCCACGCATTTTTAAACACATTGGTTTAATTACACTAACATTTCTTTTTACTAAACAATTTACTCTTAATAGGTAATATCAGACATTTTAGAACTATAAATGATTTGTGAAATTGTCCTACCTTATTGATGATGACATGAAGGAATTTGAACACCAACAACACTTTGAGTGGAGGAAAACAAATGACTTTAGAATTAGTCCATCTTTACTAGAATAAAATGCTCCACACTAGGGCTGCACAATTAATGGTTAAAAAATCGTGATCTCAGTTCAGACTTGTATGCAATCTCATTCCCAAAATACAACAATTCTTAAAAAAAAAGATGACGATTTGTGCCGCATTTGATCCGGGACATAATCTGCATGAAAACAAGCGCTCCTCTTTCTCCCTAAAATGACAAAGTTCAAAATTGTTATTATTGTTAAAATTATTCAAAGGTTGTGTACGTATGAGAAGACGAGAGAGACATTTATTGTTTTCATGTTCAGTGTCGGCTGTGACGAAGTTGATGTGCAGGTAATAAGTGCAATAAATATATACTGTATATTGGAAAAAAATCGTGAGAGAATTGTGATCTCAATTCTAAGCAAAAAATTTTATCCATTTTATCCAGAATCGTGCAGCCCTACTCCACGCTGTGCTTTCTTTTAGGAACTTTATGTGACGAGCTGACGCTCCATCTATGGTTTTCAGGTAAACGTATTTTGATATCGGCACTCTGGTGGCACAAAAATGTATTACACTCAAGTGAAATACATAAAATTCAGTTAACCGGGCATAAATATTATACTCTGTTATGTCATTAACAACAGTTAACCGGTTAATGTACATCCCTAGTAAATGGGATTCAATTGGGATCAAATTTGATTAATTATAAATGATAATTAGTCAGATAGAAGCATTACTTTAATGTAATTCTCCATTCTGAGCGGCTTACTATGAGAAAGACAGGAAGAAACCTCCATCAGAACCAGGATGGAGAGACTGAGTCTGAGAGGACAGGAAAGTGACAAAATGGTTAATGGCCTGTATTTATAGAGCACTTTCTAGAGGACTCCTTCACTCCCCAAAGCACAACAGTCATTCACACACACATTCACACACTGGTGATGATGAACTACATTATAGCCACAGCTACCCTGGGTCACACTGACAGAGGTGAGGATGCCATGCGCCCACCAAGTCCCTCTGACCACCACCAGTAGGCAAGATGGGTGAAGTGTCTCGCCCAAGGACACAGTGACAATGTAACCCAATGTAACCCAGTCGGAGCTTCAAACACAGAAGGATTGGACCAGTCATTTCTACAACAGAACAAAGTTAGTGGCAGCAAGAACAGGAACTACAAACATGGAGAGTAGAGAGAGTAAAGCCAGCAGAGAGAGGAGATGTGCTCCTGAACCCAGTTTGTCCTCCAGTCTGAGTCTATATCAGCAGAACTAAAGAGATGAGTCAGGATAACCCAAGAAAAAACAACTAAGAAAAGTCTGGTGACTACATTTGCCAAAAAATGCATTAGAGACCGGAGTGACGCACATGCACAAATGTAGTGGTGGAGTTAGAGGGAGCGGGAGGGGGGAGAAGGGATGTTTTGGGAGGGGCTTTGGGACGTTGGATTTTTAAAATTCTCTCTTGATTATTTAAAAACAATGCCCTTCTGAAAATGTACTTAAAGCTGATATGTGCATTATTTTTCTATGTATCAAAGTTTTCTAAATGTTTTAAATGATATTTCAGGTCTAAACTATGATCTATAGGTAGAGTTCCACAACATATGTCATTCTTCTGAAGACCCTCCTCCCTCCTATAGACCCCTTTGCATCATTTCTGATCAGCAAACTTTACCCGCCCCAAAAAATTTAATTCTAATTTCTGCATTGTCGGCTGTCAGTCAATGTACACGTGCTTCGAACAAACCTGTAGTGGCAGGGGGCGCTCTTGTACAGCCTCTGCCGTCATGGAGGAGCCAGAGCTAATTTCTACTAAAAAGTTATCCATTCCGCGGCTGCTGAGGGATTTATTTTTATTTTTTAAACATTTCTCCTCACAGAATGGCAAGGCTTGCTAAGGATACACGTTTATTTTGGTCAAGAAATTCCTTCACGACCGAGTCATTTCCGGGTTCAGCTTCAGAGTCCAGCATCAGCTCACTGTTCCAGACCAACGTATCAGAAGCACAGCAGGACAGACAGGTCTCAGAGCCTCGTTCAGTGAGAGAACATGATTTGTGAACTGTGAGTGATTAAACCCTACAATGGAATCATAGTTTGAGCAGGAGTTGCACAGTTTATGCCCAGCTTACAGACCAAGGTAATGCACCATGTGCATGTGAGCGCATGCGCGTGTCGAGGTGTTTTGGGAGGAGCCGTGTGTACGTTGGATTCAAAAAGTGCTCTCTAGCTGAAATGCTCCACAATGCGGTTTTAAATAAATAATAGGGGTGTAACAAGATATTTCACAATTTTAATACATCGCGATATTTCTCGTTGAGATAACTGCTATCTCACAAGCCCTTATGACCGGATTATGTAATGGGTATTACTATTTGGGCACAGGAGTGAAAACTTTGGACCGAATAGAAATTGAAACTTGAAACCAGCCATCAGCACTGCAGCACGTCATCATGAATGCAGCATAGAGCACCAGCCGGCTCAGTGGAGACGCTCCTTATTGCCTCGGTATGAAATGGGAAAATAGTGAAAGAATTACAGCCGGGGGACTCGATATGTGGCTCACGGGGCAGAAAGATGTGGGTCCCCTGTTAAACCCCCTTGCATTAAGGGATCCTTAAAGTGCCCATGACATCGGTTTCCATGTTTTCTGACTTATCTATCATGTTGGAACGTTGAGTTCTCACCTTAAACCTGCCAGAAAGTGCAAAAAACAGCGTCCATCTGTCTCCTAGTACAGCCAGTGAGAAGCTCTTCAAGATTTCAGACCCAGGTTTCAAACAGTTTTTTTCACTCCAGCCCGCTATGAGGTCATAGTGATCCGGACTTGCTTATATGGTAAATTCTCCGCCCACATGCACGTTCACGACACCTGGAGCGAGGCAGTGCCGCCGCCATTGCCCATAGACCGTGTAGTGTTTAGTTTCAGTTTCGTTTCTCTTTCACGCGACGGCACTGCCCCCTGCTGCAGCAGAAGTGTCAGGCTGCCAAATAAGGAGAAACCCAGCAGAACCGGAAGGCGGCGCTTTCTTCTGATCTCTGAGTTGCTCGTTAGGAAATAATTACAGCGTATTTTGAGTTATAATGGTGCAACGCTAATCTAGAGGCATCAAAGATTACACCTGTTTAATATAAAGTGATTTAAATATGGAGTCACAGGCACTTTAAGAGAGAGACAGTCAAGAAACAGGAGAGGAGAAACGGAGACAGGCGTGTGTTCATCTGAAAACAATCTTAATGAAACACTGTATTATCACATTATTAAACAGTTTTACTATATAAAAAGAAAAGCCTTTCTTAACTTTGCATTTACTTTTTATTATCAAATCCTTTAAGGTTTTAGTGAAGTTTAACTGAACTGATTCCATTTGTTTAACAAGAAGAGAGAAAAGAAAATGGGAAGAAAAACAGGCAGACACAGAATAACAGCATTGGAAAGCTGAGAAGCAAAGGACTAAAGATCACTGAGACAGATGGATATATTTGGAGGTGGAGGTAGGGGGACATGTCCTCTGCACTTTTTTAAAGGCAGTTTAGAGCCCTGTAGTTTTTACTGTCTAATGTTCCACTATATTAAATGGATACTGGTTGTTTCTAGGTGTAGGTTTAATATCATGGCTCTAAGTAGTTCAAGTGCCCCCCCTTCACCTTTGAAATCAAAATTTCATCCTTGGTGAGACAGGAGAGGAGAGAGACAGGGAGGAAACATTTGCAGCAATAGTTTGATCTTTTAAAAATATATTTTGTCTCGTGAGTTGTGGGTTTTGTTACACCCCAAATAAATAAAATAATATAGGACTGTACTTTTAGGTCTGTCCAATTTTAGCCAAGGATATTTTTTGTTTTTCTTCTGTTTTGATTTGAAATGCAATTTAAATGCTTTTTGTCTCTAGGAAAAGTTCAGTTTACAATATTGTTGTTCGTGTCTATTATTTCATTCTGTCCCCCACTAAAATTATTTTAAATTTTAAAAATTGCTTTTTGGGCCAAATGTTCTTGCATAATTAAATTGCATGAAATGAAATTAATTCATTACAAAACCTCTGATTAATGTGTTTAATTTTTTTAATCGAGTCCCATCCCTAAATATATATTTAGAAGTTTAGCATCAGACATGATGTAGATTGAAAGATGAGTCTCAGCATATACATGGGCTGAGCCAGATCCCTTTACAGGACATCACTCCATTGCTTTAAAAGGAATTCAGCTCAAATGTTTGTGCCACCATGTATCAGATTTATTATAGTTTCATGTTTTCCTAAATTGTGAAGTGATTCTACACATTTTAGCATTACCGTCACTGTAAAGCAACCTGAGATTCATGTGAAACTCAACTGATTTGACTGGTTTTCTGTCCTGTCCTGGAAGCTGCAACACTTTGTTTGTGTAGAGGAGACACAACAGATGTCAGCAGAGTTAATTGGCCTTACCTACCCTGTAGCTCAAAACTTAGTGGAAACACAACAAACCAGGCCTGAAACAAGTGTTAATGGACGTTAAGTTCCAGCGGAAGTGGTTCAGGGTAACAGTGTTGACACAGCAGTAAGGAGTGAGACCTGAACTATATGAGTGAGGAAAGTTCACTTATAATGAAAAATCCACCAGGAACGACGATCACAACACTCCAGTTCAACAATACGCTGAACCGCTACTAGTACGACAAACAAAAACAACCACCAAAACGTGGACAAGGAGAGTTTCATTGCAGAATGTTTACATAATAGAGCTTTTGGAAATTGGGGCGGCATGTAGCTCAGTTGGGAGAGTGGGCGGTCTGGTAACCGGAGGGTCGCCGACTCGATCCCCAGCTCCGTCTGGGTTACGTTGTCATGTCCTTGGGCAAGACACTTCACCCAACTTGCCTGTGTGTGACTGTGTGTGAATGTTGGTGGTGGTCAGAAGGGCCGATGGCGCAGAATGGTAGCCACGCTTCTGTCAGACTGCCCCAGGTTCAGAACTATGTAATCTTTTACTCTGAGAATCCAAGTTAGCATCCATGATGAGATTAAAATCCCCTGCCATTATTGTTGTTCCTTGGCTTTCAGAAACAATTATATCTATTACTTTATAATAGATAGTCGATGTGTGGAGAACTTTTAACCCGTCACAGAGAGATTATACTTATTATTCAAAATCACATGACAAGTATTCAAGGCTAGATTATTTCTTTGTGTTTAAAAAGGAACTGTCTAGAGTACAAGGTTGTAAAATACATCAGATCACCCTTTCAGACCATGCCTCAACATCACTGCTTATAGAAATAGGAAAGGAAAAGAATAGGACACTGTGGAGACTTAATAATTCATTATTGCAACTGGAAGACTTCAAAGAAAAGATAAGAACAGCAATACAAGATTATCTGATAATTAATGATACCAATGAGGTCAGACCTGTTAATATTTGGGAAGGTTTGAAATCTGTTATCCGAGGGAATATTATTTGTTTTTCATCTTGGAAAAAAAAGGAAAGGCTGATTAAAGTTGAGAACCTTGAATGTAAGATAAATGATCTAGAAAAAAACCATAAAACAACGGGGGGTGCTGTTGTCCTGGAAGAATTAAAAAGAGCAAGAAAAGAACTGGATGAACTGTTGACTGAAAGAGTTGAACGAGCTCTGAGTTTTATCAAACAGAAATATTATGATGGAGGTGCAAAATCACTAAAGATACTTTCTTATAAATTGAGAAAACAGCAGACAAAATCAAATATTGCATATATTAAGAATAAAGTTACAAATCAGAGGATAACAAGTAAACAGGAGATTGTAGACGAATTTGCTAAATATTACAAACAATTATACACCCCAGATAAAGAAGAAACTATCTCTCAGTCTAGAGATTACCTGCAAGGTTTGAATCTAACAGAAGTGACAAATCTACAGAATCAAAATCTCACTGCACCAATCACTGTGGATGAGATATCAAAGGTTATTCAGAAACTAAAGTCAGATAAAAGCCCAGGTAGCGATGGATTTACTGGAGAATTCTATAAGGTATTCAAAACTCAACTCATTCCTACTTTGCAAAAAACATTTAATTGGGTGCTTAATCAGGGAGTATGGCCAGATACTTGGTGCAATTCTATAATAACAATAATACATAAGGAAGGTAAAGACCCCTCACAATGTGAAAGTTATAGACCAATAACACTACTCAACGTGGACCAAAAGTTACTAAGTAGTATAATAGCAGACAGATTAGCTAAAATTATACCGGACATTATAGAACTAGACCAGACAGGATTTATTATAAATAGACAATTATCAGATAATGTTAGACGAACATTGAATATAATGCAACATGTGCACAAATCTGAAAGGCAGGCTCTCATTCTCACTTTAGATGCAGAGAAAGCATTTGATAGAGTTGCCTGGCCCTTCATCTTTGAGACCTGTCGAAGCTTTGGTTTCAATGAGATCTTTGTTTCTTGGCTTCAGACTATGTACCAAACCTCCAAAGCACAAGTCAGAGCTAACGGTACTTTATCAAATCATTTTAAACTCAGAAGGGGAACGAGACAGGGAGACCCTCTCTCACCACTCATTTTTGCCTTATGTATTGAACCACTAGCAGTTAAAATTAGAGTAAATGAGGAAATTGAAGGAGTGAAAATTGTGGGTACACATCATAAATTAGCACTGTACACTGATGATATTATTTTATATTTAACTGAACAAGAGAAAACTCTGCCAGTATTAATGAATAACATTAATGAATATAGTAGAGTTTCTGGATATAAATTGAATATGGATAAATGTGATGCAATAAACTTAGAAGAGCCTATCTCACCAGAGTTAAAAAAGGATTTTCCATGGAAATGGGATAGAGGTAAAATTAAATATCTGGGAATAGAAATACCTATGAATATGGAACTATTATATAATTGTAATTATGATAAACTTGAATTAAGAATTAAACAGGATTTAAATAGATGGAGTCTGNGTTTACCAAACCGTGCGCACGGATTCCTAATCCGTACCCTCAGTTTACCAAACCGTGCGCACGGATTCCTAATCCGTACCCTCGGTTTACCAAACCGTGCGCACGGATTCCTAATCCGTACCCTCGGTTTACCAAACCGTGCGCACGGATTCCTAATCCGTACCCTCGGTTTACCAAACCGTGCGCACGGATTCCTAATCCGTACCCTCGGTTTACCAAACCGTGCGCACGGATTCCTAATCCGTACCCTCGGTTTACCAAACCGTGCGCACGGATTCCTAATCCGTACCCTCGGTTTACCAAACCGTGCGCACGGATTGCATCACGACTCCAGCAGCTGTGCTCGGCATCACTGCTTCCCAGGGCGCTGTGTTAAGTGTACTCTAAATGCTGCATGTTCAAACCACAGATTCTTGGTTTGTCCACTAATCACTAATTTCTCTTTATGTAATTATACTGTTTATTATATGCACATTATTAAAGCATAATATCATACTTGTCCATTCCTGTGATTAGTCCAATTTGAGTTTTCTTCCTTTAAGAACAGTACTTCAAATAAAGGTATAAATGACATATTTTGATCAAAATTATGATATCAAATCCTGAGTGATTTGCATAGTTGCCTATTGTGAAATAACTGACAAATGTAGTAATTTATTATTGCATTTTATTTTTAATAAGAACAAGCAACAGGCCAATAACAAAATAACATTTGCAAACTGTTGTGAGAAGAGAACTCTGGTAGCCAACTTAAATCAGTTTCTTTGGTCTTCATATTTTTGCATGAATGAGATCTTTGAAATAGTCTCAAATTAAATGTCATTCATCAAATGTTGCAATTGTTTACAGCTTCATAGGAATACTGTTTATTTATTAAGAATTGTGGCATCTGAAAAAAGTTTTTGAAACAAATACATCAATAAAACAGCTTTGTAGGTCTTTTTGAACGTGTTCTTCACAGCTGACTTTTGAGGAAATGTTATACTGTTTTATTGTACATGACTAGGTAAAACAGTATTTTTAAAACAATAAATAAAAATAAAACAAAGCTAGAAAGCCAAATGTAAAATAAATATCAGCAAACATATAAGATTATAGAAGTTCAGGTTATTTGTTGCCTTTACATGTGAACGTATGCAGGAACAACATTGCAAATACCCTATATTTGATACATTTTCTGTTAATACAATATCATTTTTTAAAACTCCTCAGAAGATGACAAATGAATGCCAAATACAAAAATATTGGTAAATATATTTCAGAAAATGTAAGCTAAATATTTGCATAACACAAAGTAGTGTCTCCAAAGTATTTTCTATTTCTTTAAACAAACTACAGCATATCAATATAAGTGCATTTAGCAATTTTGGCAAAAATCAAATTGAGTACATTTTATAAAACCACCACATATTTTATATAATAACATCCAATATAAATAATATAACAACATCCAAATTATTGTATCAAAAATACCGGTATGTACTTTTTAATCAAATAATAACAGAAAAAAACATTTCTGATTGACACCCCTGGTCTAAAGGCAGGTTTTAACTGACATCAACATAAAAGAGATTACTTATCAATCAGTGAACTAAGACTGTGCCCATTGCATGACATTTCACCTCTTTAACAAGATTTATTTTTCAATTTCAGTCAAAGTTGGCACTTACATGATAAACATATGTTTGAACCAAACAAAGAAAACTTCATGACAGTTTTTACAACAGCTGCCATTTAATTTATCACTGAATATATTGGAATGAACAATTTACTATTTGTTAGTTGAAAATGTGACTAAATGTGTTGAAAATGTTTTTCTCTACGCTATGAGGTTTGTGATGACATTTGCAACCATTTTAATTGGTGCTTACTTTGTTGAAAATGTCCAGAAATAGGGAGTGTGCCCCTTTAAGAGTTATGCAGACTGCTCATGTACCGTGTATTCTCATTGGCTAATGTGCAGTGCTACTCAGCCAATAGCAGGTCTTTTCTGTATTAGACATCGATGGTTCAGCAGAGTGATGGTGAAGCGGCTGTTTGCCCAATAAGTTCGACCATTTTATGCTGAGTGTGCGTAAATGAGACCAAGTAAGTGTGTTCTGAACCTTTCTGATGATAATAGAAGTATTGGTTGATATTTTTATATGTTTGTTTATTGCTGCATGTTAGTTATGGTTAAGACGTTAAGTAACATTTTATTCCCTCACGGTTAACACAGAAACATCTTTAAAGTCATTAATATAGATAGTTTTCATGTTATTACATTGTTTTAGTAAGTTTGTGGATTATATTGTGTAACAAAATCTAAAGATTGATCAAGATTGTAATTGATTGTTGGGACAGCATGGCCTGTGGGTGCAATTACTG